>JAOEGS010003827.1:0-17788 GCA_025447755.1 Corythornis vintsioides
AGTCACCCAGGAACAGATCCAGGGGGGGCTGGAATGTCTCCAGAGCAGGAGACTCCACAACCTCCCTGGGCAGCCCGCAAAGTCCTCCAGAAAACTGGAAGAGTCTCCTCTGGGGACCAGACAGCTTAACGTTAAATATCCCCGAGTGCCATCGAAACAAAGCCCGAAAGAACGGGAGGAAGAAAACCCAAAGGCAGCTCTGAGAAGACCGGGGGCAGATGTTCTCCCAGGGCCAGCGGGGGCTCTGCGGGGCTGGGCCGGGCCCGGCCTGGCGGCTCCGGCGGATCCCAGCGCCCGGTTCCCCGCCCCGGACAGCAGAGCGAACCCTCCAGCCCCGGAACACACCAAGCCCCGAGCCTCCCGGAGCGCTGCTGGGGCAGGAAGGCGCGGCAGCCCCGCTCCCACCACCGGGCCCCGTTCTCCGCTCCGCCCCCCCCCCCAACAGCCACCGGCAGCCTGTGCAGGCCGCGGGCCGCACCCTGCCCCTCCGCCCGCCCGCCGCCTCTCACTGCCGGGGCTGCCGGGGCCCCGGGGCTGGGCTACGCTCCCCTCCGCCCCTCTCGCTGCCTCACCGCAGCGCCAGCTCGTCGCAGCCCCCCCACCTCCATCCCAGCGCAGCTGTTTACGGTCCGCGCCGGGCCCGCCCCTCGCACCTTGTCGGCTTTGTCCATGGCTCCCGCTGGCCCGGGCGGCGGCTCTAATAAAGACGGCGGAGAGGGAGAGCCGCCTCCTCCATGGCCCTGCTTCCCCCGCCGGGCTGCCGCACACACCCAGAGGGGCGCTGGCCCCGCTCGCAGCTATCACGGAAAGCGAGCCCGGCTACGCCAGAGCTGGGGGCGGGGAGGGGAGGCGGCCGGGCGGGCTGGGCTGGGCTGGGCTCGGCGGGGACGGCAGCCGGGCGGGCCCAAAAGCCGGGCGGAGCGTCTGAGGGGCTGGGGATGGGTGTTCGGGTCTTAGCCGGGGGTGCCCGGGCTGGTTTCGGGTCGCTGGGGCTCGAAACGTCAGCGATCTTCTCAGAAACAAGCGGGGGTGGGCGAGCTCTGGCCGCGGCGTGTGAGGGGCGGCTGGGACCGCTGTGCGGGGGAGGCTCGGGCCCGGTGTCCTTGAGGTGCTTTGGGACGTGGAAGGGAAAACAAATTAAATTCCCTGATTTATTGAGAGGCAGAAATCTCAAAATGCCGCCCAAGTGTCTTAAGATGGGAAGAGTTTCACAGGCTGGGCCTCCTGCCGCTGCTGCCCCTGGGTGTCCCCAGCACAAACCCTCGGTGACCGCATCACAGCCCCTGGGTGTCCCCAGCACAAACCCTCGGTGGCCGCATCACAAACCCTCGGTGGCCGCATCACAAACCCTCGGTGACCGCATCACAGCCCCTGGGTGTCCCCAGCACATCCCGGGTTCTGTGCTCGGATTTCAGACGTTAACGTTTCACTAAGTCCCTATTTCTGCTGCGTTGGGTTTAATGGGAATGAGGTGTGTGATTTTCTAGTGGGGTTGGGAATGTTTTATTAACAAGGGGAAAGAAACCCGAACAATTAGGTAAAGAAAATATGCCAAGTATATTCCAGAGCAGACACTTGAGCACTTCAAGGTAAAATGCATTTATAAAATGTATTAATAGGAGCAGGCTCCTGCTTGCTGGAGGTTCTTGTGGGGAATAAATGTCCAAGGTAAAGGCAAAAGGCAGCCAGCCTGTGTCTTGCCTGGATGGAGGCAGAGCACCAAACAAGTCTCTACAGAGCTGTCTTACTAGAGCTTCTTAGATTAAACCTTTATAATTGTTTAATCTTCCCAGATTCGTTTATTATGCTATGTACAATTTATTCTACTTTCTAAACACATGATTTCTTGGATTAACCTATGTTAACCACTTCTGTGTTTTCTCACAGGTTGTTTTTCACCATTAGAGCTCCCTGTGTAACATATGGTACCATGAATGGCTGTTCAATTGCACAGGGATCTGCTGCAAGCAGCTGCCATGAACAGAGCACTTGTGCTGCCTTCCCTGCCTTCTGTGCTCTTCATCCACACCAGCAGGGTCCATCCAATGTCTGCAGTGACCTAAGGATTCCTGGCATTGCAGCCCACAAAATGCCATAGATCATTGAGGAAATGCAGGGAGTGAAGTTACAACCCCAATTAAATTTAACTGTAGCACTGATATTCACTCCAGTGAGGACAGTGTTTCACTGCTGAACAGGAGAGCTGCTGCAGCACCCTGATTGATGCAGAAATGTCATCTTAACTGAGCTGCAGCTGCTGTATCCCAGTGCTGTGCTAGATGGGATTAAATGGGCAGCAGAACTCACCCAAGTGTTTGTAACCCTAGGAAGCCATTTCAAGGTAGCAACACAGATTAATTAGAGGTTATGATGATGTGTTCCCGGGGGCTTTTACACAATGGCATTTGTTATTTCAACACAAGAAGTCACAAAAGCAAAACTGGGGATTAAGCTGGTTATATCAAGAGCTTTCAGCTGCTGGATTGCAACAGCATTTCATCAGTCATTGATGAACTTCAGGAGATGTGAATCTACACAAATAATTAGGAAATAGAGAGTAACCCACTTATACTTAATCTCTGTAAATCAAACAATGAATCTCTACTGAGTGAAATGCATTTTATTCCCAATAGTTGAATGTGTTTGCTTGTTGTGCAAAATTAGGTTGACTTATTTAAAAGCTAGTGACTTCTCATGTCCCAAGTGATGTGGGAGAACTCGCCTGACTGGATAGAAAACAGTGACAAAAAAATCCCACTGAAACAACTGGAACAATTGTCTTGTTGTATGAGCACACCAGCACTTCAGTGTGGAATGCAGCCTGATTTGTCCCAGCCAGTGCTGACCATGGCATATATATTATGACTTTTGCCCAAAATGCTGTATTTAAAAGAAAAATAATGCCTCATTATGGCAAGTCTGTTCATGCTGAAACCCTTCTTTTGTCCCCAAGATACATAGCACCAGAAAGGTCACACTTGGAAGGGCTGTTATGCATATTTAAACAACAACAACAAGCAGCTCTGGGAGCTCAACTGGGCAGGGATTAGACATCAATCTACATCCATCTATACATTGCACAGACTACACAGGGTGCTGCTGGGTGACCTGAGTGCTCACTCACTCCAAAAGAACTCATCTCCCATAAAACTTCACTCTGTTATCACCAAAACCATCCCCAAGCACTTGGAACCAGTTCTTGGATCCTCTATCCCAGCTATGCCAGGGTACCTGGTTGCATCATCATCATCATCTTCATCAAGAGTTGGCAAAGAGGGCTCAGCAGTCCTGAAGGAAACCAGTAAAAAATAAACAGTAATTTTAAAAAGTAAAACCTTGTTCTGTTTAAACACCCTGGAAATCACAGTAGCTGCTTTTGAATCCAGTCTCCAGGATCCAGTTCTCAAATATGGCAAGTTCTAAACAATTATTGCTATTTTTTTATTGCAACAGGGAGGAAATAAGTGAAGAGTTTGGAAGCCAAAAATGATGCTCGAACCCAGCAGGTGCTGACCACAATTCTGCTGAGAGGTTGCTGGGTTTATGGGTGCACCTGCAGGAAATGGAGATACACTTCCCAAATCCCTCAGAGGACACCAACCAGATGAGGAAGAAAATCTAGGTTGACACATAAAAATTGGGGTGTAAACCAGAATATCTCAGCAGTGTGGAAAGACACCTGGTACTGAGTGCATTGAGAAGCACAATCCCAGCATTCCAGCACATCTAGCAGCATCTGTGCCTACTCTGCTCTCTTCTGCTGGGCTCTATGAAGTCCTAGAGAACACATAAGGATGTGAGAGAGCACATCTTGCTGAAATCAGGGCAGCTTCTGATATTGAAAGCTGAACATGTGTTGGAGTTAAATGGCACTGGCAGGGCAGCATGGAGTGAGGCTTGTTCAGCACAGCCCCCTCAAGCCATGAGGCCTAAGGCAGCTGAGCTGGAGCTCCATGGCAGCACTTGGGAGATTGTCACAGGGAGCCAATGCAAGAAGCAGCAGGAATTAAGCTGACTCCAAAATCACAGTTTGACTGGACTAGGACTAAAATCTTCAGCATAACTACAGCACAGAAAGCAAAGTGTATCCTGGCCAACAGCAGCTGTCACTGCACAGCTTGCCTGCTCAGTGCAGATACACCAGGGAGCCACGGTGGGAAGGGGACCTGGCACCTAGTCCACAGCTCTGAGGGAGTCCACAGCCCTTCTGCTAGCAACCTGCAGGCAGTGGCTGGCACCCAGAGTGAGCCCAGAGCTCCCAGGGACAGCAGCTGCAGGGAGGCAGCAGAGCCAAGCAGCACAGATCCTGCCTTGCAGCTCTGAGCAGGGTGAGGAAGGGATTAGCTTTGCTCTTGCTCCAGTGCTCACATCTAAAAGGTGGTGCTAAAAAGCTGCAATGATCAGAACAGAGGTGCAGCTGGCAACCTACCCTTCCCCAGGTGGAGCAGCACTTCAGGCAGGGATAAGCCTCTGTGTCTCCCCTGAGCAGCTGTAATGCACTGTTCTACCTAGCCCTCTAATCCAGTTCTAAACCACATTTTTAGCACTTTGAAAACCATGAAGTAACACCTACACTTTTATTTTCTGTCAGTATTACCAGCTATATAAGGAAATTTAGTTAAGTAACTGCTGAGTTTTTGAGAAAGCAAGGGGTGCTGCCCAGTGATGTCACTTTACTCTTCAACCATACATACAGTTCCTGCTCCAATTAATTCACCACCTCTCAAAAATAAAAATAAATACAATCTTCAAATACAGACATCATGTTTTACAGCTGGCAATTAAGTAATTACAGCAATGACAGTGTTCATTTACAGCTACAATTCAAATACCATTATATTCTTCTGCCAGGTGCATTTCATCTGCCTTGCCTTTTTCTCTTGTTGTTTTGTTGGTTTTCCTCCCCCCTAAATATTTCTAAGGCTATTTCAAATCCTCATCACATCGTGGCTGCAGATCCAATCCATGAGAGACTTTCAGAGCAGAAAAGAATGCATTCCTCCAAAGTGTGCATGAGAAATAATGAAAAAAAAGAAGAATTCCCAAATGCAGTCAGACATAGCACCCCCACCCCACCAGGTTTCATCAGCAGGATGGTCACTTTCAAACCAGAAGCTGCCAGCACCTTAGGTGTTTTTAATACACAGCTGAATCAGCACTGCCATCTCACAGAAGAAAACAACAGCCACTAACATGGTCTTCTGAAAACAGTGTCACCAAGGTGCCAGTTTCTCTTGTCCCAGCAGCAACAGGGGGTGTAAGAAGCAGTGAAGAGCAGAGCTCTGCCAGTGAGTGCCCACTGCAGGGGTGTGCTGACTGGAACTGAGTGCTCAGCTGAGCTGCTCACCTCTTCACAACCTGCACTGCAACAGGATTCTTTGGATGCCATCAAATCATTCACTCTCTTCCCTCAACTTCACTGCTCCTGAGGAGGTAGAAATAGAGCCACACCTACCAGGAGTGAGTGGGTTACAGCAACTGAGCAATTTCTGCTCCTCTACATTGCCCCAGAGCTTGTCATGGTCCAGTTAGGAATGAAGGGAACTCAGAAAGGGGGAGAATCCCTTGGGGATTAGAGAAATCTTGACTATGTGCCTAGAGCACAGATGCTAAGGCACTGAACTAAAGCATGCAAACCCACAGTTTAGCAGAGGTAGACTGGCACTTTTTGGGTCTATAAGCACCTCAATGCAAGCCCTCAGGAGCAAACAGTCCTTCCCTAGCCCTGCTAGTCAGGAAGACGAAGCAAGGGAACTAGAAGGACTGGGCAAGCCTGACTACAGTATTCCCATTTCCTTCCAGAACCCCAACGTGCCTCCCTGACACAGCTGGGATGGGAGGTTACTCAGTTACAGCAAAGTCAAGACAGCTTCTTTTAAGAGATACTCAGTTTATGCAGAGATCTCTTTTCCCCTCCTTCAGGAGAGTTGCTCCTCCCCACAGCAAGGGAAGGAGCAGAGAAGTGGCTGTCACTGTCCCCATGGCAGGATTCAGCATCATGCTACTCATGGAACACAGTGAGTTTCACTGCATAAACTCTAGGAAAAAAAAAAACTAACAACACTTCCTTTGACAATTTCAGTACAAAATAATTTTCTAAGGGACATCACTACCTTTCAGATGAAAGTTAATTTTATCCTGCTTAATTATACTGAGAGCAATTCAAATATTGCCACAGAACACTGAGTTTGCCACTCTGTCTTGCATGTGTGTGCTGGACACATGTCATTCACCAGGCTTCTTCATCACTTGCAGGGTGGTGGTAACTGCTCCACAGACATTATTTTTCCTTCTGCTGCAGCAATGAGTGTTGTGGCACTGCTCTGGGCACCATTCCACCATTCCCTCAGCTTCAAAATTAAGTACCTGCAGTTATGGAAGAAAAATTTCTTCTGCATTTCTGAGACCTGCAAGTTTCCGTCAGCTCCAGACAAGCTGCTACAGGAAGCAAAGTTGTTGTGCTCAGCACTGCAGCTCTGTGTTTGAAATGGAGCTGATGATCCCAAGATCTCAGGACATGAAAGGCATGTGCCTACTCTGTGGCAGGACTTCAGGACTTGAATAGTGGCTCTGAAAGGAACACAATACAGTCAAACATTGGAGGCAGAACAGATCCCATTGTTGCTGAGGTCACTGGACGTGGTCCCCACTCTATACACACAGTGTCATTTTATATACACTGAATTCAGTCAGAAGAGCACAGATGAGGCAAAGAGAGATAACAATCAAGATCTGCATTGCTGTTCCCAGGGTACTACAGGCAAATCTTGTGTTCCTGAAGTACCAGAATAAAAACTGAGCATGTTCCTGAGAAATGCCAAATACCCCCCAACATAACTAGACAGCACTGATAGCAGTTTGGTATCTTGCAAGATCAAAGTCAGGCAGCCAGACTGCTAAATGTCAGCATTTCAACTCTTTAGTATTTACATTTAACTATTTCAAGAGGAAAAAAAAACCCAAACAACCCACACATACCAAGGCCTAGACTTCAAACCTCCCCACTGCCCTTTGCCAGCGAGGTGAGGGTGAAGTCATTCCACTTTGCTTTTCAAAACAACAAAAGTAAAAACTCAGTTACAATGAAAGCACATAAACAAAGTGTACCATTTCTGAACTGCACTGTTTATTTTGCTGCTTGAAACCTAAGTGACAGTATGCCACTAGAATGATGGGGTTTCTTCTAATCCTTTACTACACTGCAGGTACAGAAATATACGGACACATTGTTGGAGAACTGACATTTTGCAAAATGCAGCAGACATTTCAATTTATACATGAGAAAAGGAAGTGTTCAAAAGGGTATGCATTTCAAGTTATTGCAGGTTATTTCTGTGAGAGAATTTCTGCAGGTAAAACATATTTAGATTTAACCAACAGGAACGTGTCAGTGTGTTTAAAATCAGGACAAAAATCTTCTCTCTGGTCATTCATCTCCCCTTGACAATTTACTAGGATGTTGGATGTTTAGGGCAAGATGTCAATACAGCATAAATCCCATGGCATTTTGGTTTTCTTCAGGAGATTAAAGCTGTTTTGTTTTGTTTTGTGGTTTTTTTCTTGGGATAAATGCAGCAGCAAAACACAAACCAGCTGATCAAAAAAGCACTTCTGCCATAACTCCAATAATTTCAGGGCACACCACCCGACAGTAGTTTTGCCATTCCCAGTTCTTTTAAGGTTTACATCACTGCACTGTTGCCTTAGGTGTGTTTGTAAGAGCCTGCTTGCTGTTAGGCCAGTTTGCTGACTACAGCCTGGTTGAGAGAATTGAGCTGGTTGGTCCATTTATCTAAGGCAGTATATCTGGCACCACCTCTCTTCTGATGATCCAGTTCCAGCAGCTGGTTCACCTGATCGATTCGCCCGTGGATGGTGCTAGGAGGAAAGAAACAGCTGTCAGGCCTTAATGCACTGGGAGCCACAGAGACATCTGAGACAAGAGATCCTTCCCCAGATGACAGGCACAGATTTCATAATCCAGCATATTGTCCTGGGCAGTACTGCCTTGGAAATCAAATTAATTCACTGGGCAATGTAGATTTTATCTGCCCGGCCACAACCCTCCATAGACTGAATGAGGGCAACAGTTAATCAAAGTAGCATGAAAAACTGAGATTGATGTAAAAAGAAATTAAAATATAGACCCATGTATAGATTAGATTTTCCTGGTAGACCTAACAAATCACCCTCAAAAAAAAATGAAAAGGTTTTACAAATTGTAGTTAAGTTTTCCCAGTCAAGGAAAATATTTTGTCAACTTGAAAACACACTCAAAAGTAGAGATGGGTATAAGTAGCAATCACAAAGAATAATATTTTTTATCATTTAATAATAATTCAAGTAACTTATTAGGTCACTGAGCATTAAAAGTACAAACATGCCACTCAATATAGAATTTTCTTGGCTCACATCTTACAAATACTTTACTGCTCACAGGCCAAGGAGAGCCCAAGTCAGCTCATTACTGCTCAGCTCCTGAGTCAGGCAGTTGCCACCATGCATAAAAATACTCTTTTGTTGCTTCTTGGATACTTGGATTATTTTAAAGCAATCAAAGGTTGGTAATCAAAACTAAAGTACATACTTATCCAATATGCACTGCACAAGCAAGCTTTCCACATCAGCTACATCTATGTTTAACTCCTAGAAGAAGAAGAAAATGCATTATGTTGTTTTGCAACATTACATCTTTTCAGTCTTTATTTACAGAGTTTGGTTTCATTTCTGTTTCTTCCTGTTCATAAATCTCACTATCATGTAGGAGAACTCCACCCCAAGTGGATATGGCCAATGGTCACAAATCAATAACCTCTCAGAAAACACTGCAGAGGATAAAGCAACAGTTTTGGAAGCTCCAGAAATTAATTCCATTGAACTGAAAAACAGAACAACAAAAGAAAAGCAAAAGCAAACACAAAACCCTCAGGAAACAAAGCAAGACAATAACAATCAGGAAAGAATCAGTCTCTGCTCCAAAGCATTCAGAGGCTAATTCCATGTTCTGGCTCTATAAATGAAGACTTGCTTAGGAAAAACACAAAGCATTTTTCCCCTAAGTTGCAAGGGAAGCAATTTGGAGCATTAAACACAGGCATCTCTCTCAGTTCATGATCTATTTTGGAATGCTGTCAATTTTGGCAAGAAATAGACTCACAGGAGATGCAAACAGTCATTTACCATTAGTGCTTTTATTTTTCCTTTCCAGACTGGGGAATGAAATCAGTGCTTCTAGTGTAACACTTGTTTGTTCTGTTACCACAGCTCTGTAACTTGCAACAGAGACACTGGAAGCTTTGGAACAAAAGGAATTAAATGTGGATTTTTATATTAATAGAATTAACATTCATGATTACATTTTGAATTACAGAAATGAGAGAAATTATTCACTTATTGTATTTCTCTGCAGAAAAGTGTTTTTCTACACCAAGTAGAATATGGTAATTGAATATTACAGAAATATATCATAGTATATATTTTAAAAAGCATTAGGACAACACTTGTATTTACTTTTCTGCACTGCAAAGCTGCCAGCAGGGCATCAGCACTGCTTTATGGTTTAGATTATACTTTAGGTGTTCTATTTCTAGAAGCACTGTGTTTATTTCAAAGCTTTTAGCCACAATTAATCATTTCCTTAAGCAAATGCAAGGCTGCACTGCCACATACCTTAGAAATAAAAGGAATATGTATTCTTGTGTAAGGCTTAATTAATTTTATAAGCACTTGTGTTCTGATGTTTCTCAAAAGCTCTGCAAGAGAAGGAAAAAGAATGATTGTAAAAACAACAGCAAGGAAATAAAGATGCAGTTCAGCTCCATACAGAAATACACCCTGAACACCATGGTCTTTTCAGGGAGTGAGGATTACAGTGAAGTTTATCCAGTTAAGGCTCTGAAAGGCTGTCTGCTTTAACTTCAGAGGGAATACTCACTTTTTCAGTTAAAAATCAGGGCCTGATGGTGCAATGAGGGTGAGCAATTCAAGAAGAATAAAACAGAGTCTGCATGACATGGCAGACTTGGCTTAGATAATTGTTTTAGACATTATTCAATACAATTTGGCTCAAATGAAAGCCTAAATTACAACTGTAAGCCACCAGAAAATGAGCTGGAGTCAGTTTTCCCTACCTAGTTACACAAGGGTTGTTTATATAATGAAAAATAATACTGAAGACCAGATGATGCAACCAGTGAATCTAAGGAGATTAAAACAGTGAGGCAAGGTATATAGAGATTATCATCACCAACACACTCTGCATCACTAGAGTGGAAAGAAATGAGAATGTCTTTTCCCCCCAGATATCACTAGCAGACTATGATGATAGAAGAGGTGAAACTCTCATTTTCTTCAGTCCTTTGATTCAATTTCCTCCTCTTGCCTGGCATGTTTTCTTCCTTCATCACCCCTCCTTCTAACTGGGCAGGGTCTCCTGACAGGACCTTGAAGCTCTCCAGCAGTTGAGTGGAACAGAGCAGAGGGGCTAATTGGGGTTCCCCTGCTGTTCTCCTTCCAAACTGAGAAGTGGAAGCAAAGCAGGTCTGTGGATTTAACTCCTCTTTTCTGTAACTGCCCAGCTGCATTGTCTTGCAGTGCCACAGTGAGCCCTGCTCTTGATGAGAGAGAGCTGTGGTTATCTGCAGAGCTGGACTCCAGATTCAGGTGAAGAGAGTGAAATTGTCAGACACATGGCAAATTCCTGTCGTGTGTGACACTGTCATGTGTGTTCCCCTTTCTCAGCAGGGACAGATGTTATAAACACAAACATACACAGCAGAACAATGTACCCAGCTAAGGATTTTATTACTACACAAGTATTAATGCAACTGGCCTGGCTGGAGTGGGAACAGCTCTAATCTGGTCAGGGATTGTCCTCCCAGCTCAGCCCTCCCTGCCCTGCTCTCACAGGCAGTGCCAAGGGCTGGGGGGCAGAGCAAGGGCACTGCTGGGGCTTGTGCCACACTGGGGGTGCAGACAGGGAGAGCCAAAGCTGCAGGGAGGGGTGGGCAGGGAAGGGGACCCCAGACTGGCCAGGGAGGGATTCCAGCCCTGGTGTAAAGCTGAGGGGTCAGGAGGGCCTCATTTATCTCTTCTCTTTTTGCCCTCTTGGCCACTTTGCCAGCTTTGCTCAGCCTGGCTCAGGTTCTCTTTCCAGGAGAGAAACTCCATGGTTTCTTCCTTGGAGCATCTGAGGAGGAGTCTGTTCCACCTCTGATCCCAAACTGTGTGTCCTGAATCCAGCACCAGAATCCAGCTCCTGAGCACAGCTCCTGGCTGCCACTGGGCCCAGGCTGGGACTTTTCCAGGTGCCTGCTGCACAGGATCAGTGGTGACAGTGACATCACTGCCACTGGGGGGTGGGATTCAATACTGGTTTTGTATCTGTTCATATATATATTCCATTATTATTATTTTCATTTCCATTCAAGCTGTTCCTAGTTCCCTTTTCTAATGGCTGAGTCTCTCCCTTTGCTTTCCTTAGCAGAAGGAAAATAAACCACAGGGGAAAAACCCCTAAGTTTAGCAGGTAGTGAACCCAAAAAGGCTGAAAGCAGCCTGCAAAATACCTTCAATGTGCTCCCTTATGAAGGGATCGTCCATGATGTTGCTGTGGTTTGTTTTCAGAATCTTCTCAAACTCAGTGATGTCATTATTCTGATAGGCACTGCAGAAAAAAACCACTGAATTAGTACTGGGTGAAGGTAAAGAGACTCATAAAACTGTGTTCTGCATCTTCTAAAAGAGAAACAAACCCCCCCAAAATATTAAATGCTGGTGGCAAATAATTATATCCAGAAGCTTTATAAGGAAAAGTGGTTTTTTTAATATATGCAACAGAAATTACTTTTCTCCTGCTTCTGTTTTAGCAGCATTTACAGAAGTTTAGTGAGAACATTTAGCTGTACAACAAGTACAGTCTAGTTTTTAAGAAGTTATTACAAAAAGCCCAGGCTCTACTGATGATGAAAACTAACATCACTTGAATTTTGGCTTCCAGAAGCCACATTTTATGGAACAAATAAGAGCTAAAGGGAGACTAAAGGGCTGTTGCTGTTTCTAGAATGTCATCTGAAACTGAGTTCTAAAAATACTGCAAGATTGAACAAATCCTGCCTTCCATGACAGTAATTCTGTCATAATGTTACTTTTTTTTTAGTATATATATGATTTAACTAGGAAATCTGGTTACTTGAGAGGGGTTTCAGAAAGGAGGTGGGTTTAGACACACTGCACAACATCATTTCAAGGCAAGAGCTGTAACCACTGGAACAAGACTTTTTATTGCAATTGGTGGGTTTCCAGTTCCAATCTGTCATCTTTAACTGGGGGAACAGTCAGCTGCAGTCAGGACTGTACCAAGGAATCCAACTTACACAGCAGGCTAGTTACCTGAAGCTACAGGCTGGCACTAACCTGGAAGATGCTGTTCATCAGCTGCTCCCCACTGCTGAATTCTGACATCATTCTAACCACAGCACCTACTCTTCCCTCCTTCCCTCTCCATCCATCTTCAAATTGTTTTGAAACAATGAATTCAAAATGTGAGTTTTGCATTCCTACAGTACAAAATGCCTGTAGTAACCATGACTTATCCCTGCATCCAGTGACTCCCTTGGCTCTGGAATCATCCAGTCATCCCAGTTCCTCACACAGCATCAGCCAAGCCCTGCAGACCAGCTGCAGTACAGGGTGAGACAACTGGGTTCCAGTAAGAATTGAAGGGCTTGCCACTACCTAAGGAATTCAGCACAGCAGAAGACAACAGCTTGTTGCTGCTCCTGGTAACTTTGGGGAAGAGAAGTTTAAGCTTCTTAAGTAAAAGGAAAGAGTCTAACACATCTTTCCCAGTGGTTATGAAATAGCTGCAAAGAGAAAAGCCATCTCTGCACAGATTCTGTTTCTGGCTGGCACACAACATCTTGTTCTTTTTCATTCTCTTCTCCACAAAAATGAAACTCTTACCTTACTAAATTAGTCATTGCTAGAATCTCTGGATCATTTTTGTATGGTTTAGCCTACAGAGGACAGAAAGCACAAGATGCATGTTTAGATTTTTAATTAGTTGGGGTTTTTTTTTCCTTTTTAATCTTTTGAGTAATTAGACTATCAATTCAGAAGGGGTGTGTGGGGGGGAAAAATACCTCCTGAGAGTCAAATGGATTTATTCCAGATTTCATAAGCATGTTTGCTAAGACCAAGTATTTTAAGCAAGTGGTTCTTCTGGGGCTCCCTGATTCATCATAATTCTTGAATGCCTCAAAAAAATCAGTATGTGCCTTCTCAAACTCTCCTTCTCTTAAGTGCATTTTGCCTCCACATTCTGCAAAGAAAAACACATGAAAAGGAACATTGTGTGCTTATTCTGACTACAATAATTGCACTCAAAAGTCCTAAGACTCCTGAAATATTTTCAGGAGCCTTTTAATTCTCTGAAATCACTAGGAAAAAAAAAATACATTATGGCCTTCACATATAGCATTGCCATTTGAATAAACCCATTCCAAAGGAGAAAAAAACAAAACCCAACCCACACCATGAATCTTAAAGAACATTAATCTTCACAGCCAGTAATTATTTTAACCTTATGGTAAAAATAGTGTAAAAAAATGAAATGGAATTTATCTCCATTTCAAAGGCAACAGCTTTCCTGTATTTATGGAATTTTCCCTCTCTGTGGAGCAAAACCACCCAGAAGAATTGAGAAATATCTACTTTTCTTGCTGAAGTACCCCTGCTGCCTGACTGTCTGTGCAAGTGTCTACACAAGAGGAAGAGAGAAGACAAAACAGTATCCTGGAGAAAGTTTTTTTTCCAAGATTCACAGCATGTTTCCACTGTAATTCATTATGACAGAGAACAGATATTTTCAAACACATCCTCAAGCCCTTCAGTTTCTGATCAGTCTTGGTGTCTTTATAGTTGGAACTGGAAAAAACCAAACATTATAAGATTTACATCAAACTATGGAAGAGAATTGAAATGAACAAGTGAAGGTGAACTTGCCTCTGATAACTCCCATGATCAGGGGATGGGGAATGGCTGACTTGATGTGCAATGACTGTTCATATAGTGCTTTAAGCTTTTTGTTATTCTTCTGTGCTGTATACATTTGAATTTCCAAAGCATATATTTCCAATAGTTGAGTACCTTTTTTTAGATCATCTTCCCCATCATCAGTCTAGGAAAAATTAAGGAAAGAAATACTGTGAAATTGAGCAGAACAGTGATTTCAGTTTTATACCAGTAAAAAAAAATACCAAATACTTTCAGTAATTTCCTGTTAGAAATAAGGATATTTCTAAAACTTTTCAATTTTGATACAGCTATTACACAAAAAGGAATACTCAAAGAACTTATCACAGGGCAGTTTTGAAGCCCTTCACTTAAAAAGAACTTTGCCCTTTATTCTTTTCACAGCATCACACAGTGTCAGGGGTTGGAAGGGAGCTAGAAGATCATCTAGTCCAACCCCCCTGCCACAGCAGGGTCACCTAGACTGTTTTCCACTTTCCTCAAAGCACACTCTCAGTATATAATGACTGACACACATCTACAGAGATAATACAGCTCTTCTGCTGACCAGAGTAAAACCCACTCCTCAGGTATCTGTAGCCCATTTTCCACGCTGGAGGAAGAAAAGGAGACACAGAGCAGGCAGCTTGGCTAATTCCTACTGAATTTCTGAAATGGGAAAAGAACAACTGTACTTTCACTTTTCATAAAGCTCACTTGGAAACTTCACTGTAGTTTCAAACAACTGTGTTTTATAGATTATTCAGATGTTTCTCTTTGCTGCACCTGACTAGAAGGAAACTTCTCGTCAGTTGTGAATATTTTTTATTTTAATAATCTTTAAGCAAGGAATAAAACCCTTCTCATTCCTGCTCATGTTATCAAGCAGCACCCAATTAAAGCAGGCTCAGGGTTCCTTCAGCAGCAGATGCAGGAAAGCCCATGTTGTTTATAAGCCCCAGTGCTCTGGGTCATGCAGGTACCTGGCAGGACTGATGCAGCTGACGCAGAATCTTCTGTAACTTTCCATATTCTTCTCGTTCTAAATATAATTTGCCAAGCTGTAAAGGACAAAAAAAGAAGTTGAGGCTCTAGGATCTGTGTAGATATCACAGTTCTCATTCATAAGAGTTAGCTGGGGGGGTGACAAACAAAAGCAAAAAGCAGTAAGTTGTGTATTTTACCTTTGTGTTTGTCTTAAACCACAATCTATCATTCTTTGCATCTTTCAGAGCTTCAAGTGTTGTTTCATAGAATTCCTGAAGCAAATCCATCTGACATAAAAAATCAGAATTCTATAATTGTAAACAGCAAATTTGTACCTGTTAATAAAGTCAACCTGAACAAACTAAAAGTGCATGCTTGAACTTCAAATAAGTATTTGCATCTTACTGAATGTCTGCTTTCAAACCACAAAGAGCTTCTAAAGTAACAAAAATAAGTAGACTTGTCTTACATCAAAGAGATATAACTGAAGAAGCATTCACACTGTAATATTTGCAACCATCTATCATGCTATGAAAACTGAAAGCCACCTTATACAAGCCCATCTTACATAACCAAGTAATAAAATTCTCATGTTGTGTAACAAAAGACAAACACAGGCAACATTGCTCCTACTTACAAGGTGAAACACAAAAATAGTTCACACATCAGAATGAAAAGATGATTTACAGAGAGAGAAATGGGCAAAGGACAAGATGCTTTCTCCTGTCTGTACTCCCAGTGCTGCATGCAAGCAGGCTTTTGAGCATGACATGCAGGTTTTTGGGCATATCAAAGCATTGCTTCACATACAACCTGAAAATACAACATCTAAAATGGCAAGTGAAGTGCTGAGTGTGCCCTTTAACCAAGGTCCTACAGAGAATGCATGGGTATTATGGCCATTCTTCTTTGGGGGTAACAGATCAAGTGCAGATTGGCCCTCCATGTCTGGAGCTTTGAGCAAAGATGCTGATCTCTGCCAACAAGATGCAGCCTGAGCCAATCCTTTAGACCCTGGGAGTAAACTAGTCCCCAACCATTAAACTTTCATTTCCTGAGTGGCAGAATAGGAGAGATGGTGACAGAGGAGTCATCACTTAAGACTCCAGGTGCTACTTCCAGGTAGTTTGGGAAGCTTTCTGCTCAGCACAGCAAAAGGAGCTGGGCTGTCCCTCTCTGAATGCTGACCTAGCCTGCACAGTTCACTCAGAGACAGGCAGCATCCAACACCCACACTTCACTGTTTTGCAGAGGTTCCCCCCTCCCTCCAAAATCAAAGTCCTGCTTAATTAATTCTATTTGAGAAGGAACTTAGAGTGTAGCTACTGTGCTAATAAAAAAAATACATTATTTAGTTTGCTTGTGTAGAAATCCCAGGTAAATATTGCCAAAAAAAGGACCAATTTATGAAAAATTATTTGTGTTGACAGAATGTTGGAAACGTATTTTAACACACAACAACAAACCCCAAAGTAACAGATCTCTACCAAAAAGGTTGGGAGTTACAAATATGAACAAGGAAAAAGGTGAAGATGAAAGAAATGATGATCTAACCTGCTTGGAAGTAGAGATATAATCAAGAATAGAATTGATGGATTTTTCAGAGTAATTCCTTGTAACTGCACTCCGGATGTAGGTCAATAGCTGTTTATATCTGTTCATCATTTCAGGAAAGTTAGTCTAAAACAGAAACAAAATCACTTTTTTTTTGTTTTCATTATTAAAAACTGAGTTATATCTTGCAAACAAACAGACACCCAGAACAAGAAGCATCACAGACTCTGCAGCAGTGGCTGCTGCTGGGAATTTTACATTGTGCTTTCTTCAGAAGCAGCAGGAACAGCTCCAGCTCCAGCAAAGCTGCCCAGGACAGACAGGTAAAATACTGATCTCAGGGAAGAACAGTTGGCTGTGCAACCATCTGAGTAATGAGCATGTGAATTTTCCACTGCTCCACAGAACCATGCCCAGATGAATGATGGCTCAGGGTAGCCAGGGCTGAGCATCAGCTGCCTACAGCTGCTCTCTGGCATCCTTTGACTTGCAACCACCACTGCATTTCCTTGCCATGCCTCCAGTTCTGGCAGTTTTAGTTGCCATGGCCATAAATGAGACCAAAACTTAAGGTTTCTGGATCAAACACACATGTATGCCATTGACTCTCAAGTGACAGCTGGAATTCCTACCAATTTGAAGTTTATTTTAATCATCTGTTTCAGAGCTTTGAATCCCCATTCTCCTTTTTCACCTTCCAGCTCCAAAACCTGAAATAGAAGAATTTCTAAATTATTATAAGAGCTTTATTCAAAACCTTGGTTCATCAGAATTGCCTCTGGCTTAAAAAGTACATACCCCATATAATGTTAGGGTTAGGGTAATGCCTTTTCCCCTCCCTTTACTCCTCACACAGTAATGTTCCAACTCTGCCCACCCTGTTCAGTGTTACTCTTCCTGATACTGTTGAGGAATTTAGTGAGGGGTTTGTACCTTACTAGTTTTCACAAGTTAGTTGATGTAAGGAGAGTGAATTGTTACTCAGTTATAGATTTTTCTTGTTGTTTTCTAACACCAAACACCAATTTTTAATAGCACTCCATAAACACACACACACAAAAAAGTTGTAACACCTTCTGCAAAACAGATTCAACCCAACTCTTGACTAAAGTAGTAAAAATTTCCACTTCTGAATCACTATAGTTTCTTCACAGATCAGAAAGGTTTCTAGGTTTTAATTGAACACAGTTAAGGGAATGTTATTGCAAGTAAAAATTTGAGCAAGTCTTCCTTA
>JAOEGS010003828.1:12851-23648 GCA_025447755.1 Corythornis vintsioides
AAAAGGAAAAGGAAAAGGAAAAGGAAAAGGAAAAGGAAAAGGAAAAGGAAAAGGAAAAGGAAAAGGAAAAGGAAAGGGCCAGAAAGGAAAGATCAGGAAAGGGAAAGGAAAGGAGGTACTGTAACCAATGAGCTGTTCCAATGGGTTTTTAAATGTACATTGAAAAAATAAATTTGTGTATAGAACTTGCTGAATATCTAAATCTTCTTACAAGTAGAATATTGGTTCTGAAAATATATCTATACTACAAGTGTCTTCATCAAATCCATGAATAAGAATTGCACCATCATTTACACTATATGAGAAAAAAAAAAAAAAAAAGAACAGGTTAGTCAAATTTGTTAAGCTTGAATTCAAATGCTTCTGACACTGTTCTAAGAATATTGTAGGTAACTTCTCATGCTCCTTTTTTTGAAGATACAGTTCAGATCCTGGTCCTAAAGAAGACAGCAAGAGACAAGTTCTGTTGATGTCATTTGCAGGAGTTCTGGACAAAACACGCAGGGATCAATATGATCAGGTGAATGCCACTTTATTACACTAAACTCAGAGCTTATATAGACCATAGGTATGTTCACATGGCAGAGAGAAACTCCTGATTGGTAGAGCAACCTTGGGCAGGAGGCAGTTAGGGCAAGCTGATTGGTCACCACGTGGCTATCAGCAGCATTGTATGCACTGTAGCCAGGGGTTGTTTACCACAAAACTTTACCTCCTCCTAAGGTGGACCTGGAGCCTGCTAGCCTACTGACCTCTCAAGGTCGTTTTCTGCAAAGGCTGGATTGCTCAGGTGTTCATAGCTCTCTAGAAAATCCTCAACACTCATTTGCTTTCCACTCTCTAAGATTAAACAGTAGGAGTTTTATACTATCAGTATTTTTATAATTTGTTTTGAAGGACACAACATCAGCAGAGTAGATAAAGGACGTATTACCCAAGCCTGTAGAAGAGGGAATAGCTAATAAAAAAACCCTATAACTACAGGAGCTACTCAGAAAGAAAGAAAGAAAGAAAGAAAGAAAGAAAGAAAGAAAGAAAGAAAGAAAGAGGATTGAATAAATATATTTCTGTGCATGCATATGTAGTTAGAAATGTTTTCCATATTTGAAATATAACAAGCACGATGTACAAAGACAGCTGAGAAGACATGAACAAAGAGATTCAAGGTACAGGTGCTTCTCAAATAATTATTTTGGAGAAGTTTCTGAGTAATAGAGACAGAGAAAGACAACTCTTGTGCTTTTACTCATGAGGAACTGCGGACTAAGACTGCCAGAACAGGAAAAGAGTGAATGTGCAGTCCTTAGCAGCATTGCTTTTTTTCCTCTATGAGGGGAATATCCCTATACAACACCTTCTACACTTCTTATATTGTCTGAAAGGACTGTACTTATGTAATTTAAATCTTATATAAATCCCTAGCATATAATTTCTATTGCCCAGTAACATGAGAAGTGAATAAGTAAATTGCTGCTTTTCTTCGGGGGCTTATAGCAACTAGTTAGTCTTGCCTTTATATTATTTTTGTACTTAATGAAGTAAAAATTATTAAAGGCAATGAGAGGGTGCTAATAATCTCATCTGCTGGCATGAACCTTAACAGACTAATATGAATAATTATTTTTTTTAACAAGAATTAAAAAGTATAAATTAGAACTGATAAAACAAAGAACAGGCAAAGGAAGAAAGGAAATGGGAAAAATCATAGAATTATAGAATGGCCTAGGTTGGAAGGGATCTTAGAGATCATCTAATCCAACCTCCTTGTCATGGGCAGGGAGCCTCTCGACTAGAACAGGCTACACAAGGCTCTGTCCAACCTGCCCTTGAACACCTCCAGGGAGGGGGCAGCCACAACAGCTCTGGGCAATTTATTCTGAAGTCTTGCCACCCCCCTACTGAAGAATTTCTTCCTACAATCTAATCTAAATCTATTCTCCTTCAACTTAAACCCATTTCCCCTTGTCCTAACAGTCAAAGCTCTTGTACAAAGTCCCTCCCCAGCCTTCCTGTAGGTTCCCTTTGGGTATTGGAAGGCAGCTATCAGGTCCCCCTGAAGACTTCTCTTTTCCAGACTGAGCAGTCCCAGCTCCCACAGCCTGTCCTCGTAGCTCCTGCAGCCTGTCCTCATAGAAATGGTAGAAGAGTAACACTGAACACTAAAGTATGTATAATGAATACACTTTCACATTGAGCAACTTTTACTAAACTTTTCTACACTAATAAATATGCTTTCTCAGTAGCATCATCTCAGCCTGTTTCCTTGTAAAGGGATCTAGGTGAATTATCTAAAATGCTACACTAGCAATGCAGCATTCCTTATGATCTCCTAATGAAATCCTTCTTATGAACATCTGTGGGCATTTGATTTTTCTTCTTCACTGATGCCAATTTTGATCAAATTCACTTAAAGTGAATATACTATTTGCTATGCTTTTTTCTGATGAATACAGTTCCCAAGTCTCCATCCTTATCCTATATATATGTTTCTTACAATGTGTTTGCAAAAATTTCCTGGTTAGATCTCATAAATCTAAAAAATGAGACTGACCTTGCCTGCATATTTGCTGCCTGAGTGCAATTGGGAAATGATTCAACTGAAGCCTAGTGAACTCCTTTAGATATTTTTATTTTATTTTTAATATTGCACTCTGTTGTACTGCAGGTTTGATAATAATGTAATGTCAAATAAAACTGCTAAGCACTTTCCTGGCCCAGAGGCTTTTGTCTTGCTGCACCTCCTCCAGGTCATGTATGCTTTAAAACTAAAGGGTGTTGTGAATTGTTCCTATGGCTCATAAACTTCCTAGAAGGCAATAGTAATATGACCCATGGGGGAAAGAAGCAAGACAGTCAATTACATGGGATTGTACTGACCTATGTAAATAGAAGAGTTAGGAGAAAATACTTTGAATTCCCTATGAAAGTATATGTCCCAGAAAAGCAGGAAACCTAGTTAAGATTCTTGCAATCCTAGATATGGAAAATGTACTAGATCTTCAAGTAAAGATTGAATCCAGCTTTTCTGGTGATTGACTTTGAAAGGGAGCAGCTCTTTCTCTGGAAGACACTACCTAAACCAGGCACTCAAATGAACCAGCTTGACAGTTTCTCCAAGAATACTGGATCATATGAGAAAGTGCCTGGATCCTGTCACCAACTGGTATGGTAAAACCTCTCTAGGACTAATGCAAAGATGTAGCAGTCAAATGTAATAAATTTTACATTTATCATAAGGAAAGATACCAGACAGGAATTCCTCTGAGAGAAACAGCAGTTGATGGAGGCAGTCATCAGATAAGGGAGGTGGAACCATGGGGAAAACAAAACAAAACAAAACAAAACAAAGCAAAACAAAACAAAACAAAACAAAACACCAAGAAAACAACCCAAAACCACAACAAAAAAAAACCAGACTCAAACCAAACCTAACCCAAAATCCTAAAGTATAATGGATTACTTGACTTCAGCTGATTATACTGGTAACTGGAATGAAGAGTAATCTAGGATATAAGAATCCTTTAACACAAAAATTTGATTATTTCTACTTTAACATTCCTGAGAGCAGAGTGCATTTCATTAAGGAAAGAGAACTGGCAGCAGCTAAGAAAGCTTTTTAACATTTGAAAGTTTTTAGGGACAAAGCTAATGTTGCCCATAGAGAACAATATGATAAGAAGTGATTTGAAACATAAAGCTTGCTTGACTTACTCCCCAGCAGCAGAAGCTGTGACAGAGGTAGGCAAAAAACTGAATTGTTGTATTTATCCTCTTTGCTGTTTTCTTTTCCATTACTGCTTCATTTGCAGCTTTGAAGGGCTTCTATTTTGTAGTTTCTAAGATCAAAATGAGTATCTAATAAATGAACTTCCAAAATAGACATAATTTCAATCAGTGTGGAGTGGTGGTTTCTTGGGGGTGGTGAGAACATCTGACTGTATTCTGATGGACTGTTATTTGATGTACAACAACAAAGACAAAAGAGGGTCACCTTTATTTCATATGGAATTGTAGAGGGGTAGTTGATAACTGGATTGATGCAGGTAATTAACAGGATAGTAAGATTTGTCAATATCCCTTCAATGACACTAGGATTTTTTCTCACATTCTCTTAAACTTGACAGAAATTGTACTATTCAAACAGTTCCATTTTCTGACTGAAGAAATGAGGGGATTTCACCAAGTCTTGCAACAATGACAAATAATTGATAACAATCATCACTACAAAAAAATAGGCAGGATCCAAATGCTGTACTGCAGATGCTGTTAGCATCAATTTCTAGCCTTGCTGACATGGTGTTATTTGCCTGATGCCCAGGCTGATATTCCTAACCATGTAGTATGTTGTGCCATCATAAGCTGAAGTGACTTCAGGTTGCTGTTTTTCTTAGTACTATGAAGAAGCCCAGTACTACCACCAATTAAATTTGTGCTTTCTAATATCTTCCAAAGGAATCTAGAACCTCACTGCAATTACACAGATACTGCTGTTGTATCCTGGAGTGAAAGCTCACTGACATCTTGCTCAGTCTCAGGTTTTATGAGCACTTTGCTCACATCTGCCTGCTGTCTATTTTCTTTCACTTAGAATGGCCTGCTGAGTAATGGAAAAAGACTCAAGATAAAAACATTTCATGCCAATTTTGATCTATAGTCAAAGTCATAAGTAATTACACATATTACAATTGCTCAGCATGACATCAGTTGATGCTGATAAAGACTCTGGGTGCATTGCAGTTTTACATGATATTTTCTAGCTACTATCTGAGCTTTTACAGTTGCTTCCCATAGAAACTTACATTCCTTCAGAACTATAAATAAATTTAATTCTATGTAAAAAAAAAAAACAAACCAACATAAAAAGACAAGTGTCAAACTTCTCACCTTTCAGCAGGTAAAAACTTGCAGCTTCATTTAGGAAACTACTGGTGCATGAAGCTGATACCCTAAACAGTAGATGCAACATTAAGAAAAGAAATATACTTTTCTTCATACAAAATGATCCAACAGCACTCTGGCCAGCCTAAGAAAAGAATTAGACTAATAAATTAGAACTGTTATGTATCTAAATAGTGCTTCCGTGTTTGCATATGGGTTGTTCTACCAAGCAGCAAAATTAATGACTTTATAAAAACGTTAGGTTTTTCCTCCACTTATCTCATCCGAAGGCCCCATGTGATAGTCAAGCTTAGAGAACAGTTCATCTATATATGTGACCTGTATGAACACCATGACAGCAGTTCAGGAATGAATGGAAAGACAGGGAATTCAAGAGGGGGTCTAAAAGATAGAGAAGTGGACAACATCTGGCAAGCACAAGGAAACAAGAGGTATTTTGCTAGCAATTAAGTCTTCATTTCTTCACCTCATGGTTGAGTGAGCACAAATTCATATTTCAAGTTCCAGTTGCTACAGGTTAAAGCCTCCCTACCCTAAGAAGATCAGCATTATTGTAAGAATATTGTACATTAATATTTATGTTTGTTACTCATTCAGCCTTTATTTAAGAACAATTTTGCAGGTAAATTGAACTGAATTTGCAAACTCTTTGGTATACTTTCAAAAACCATCAATTTAACTTCCTCATGTCTACCAGCTCATTGTTATTCCAATCCCTTGTGTCACTTCTGACAGTGACTAAGGTAGACATTTATCACTTGGACATTTTGATTTCATCTGATGTTTAAAGAGGTGATAGAAATAATAAGACAAATGCTAGTCTGATTAAAATGAGTGCTGGTCAAGTATGACATTTTTTATTGCCAATTTAGTGTGATGTTCTTCTGGTTAGTTCCACTGATACATTTAGGATATGATCAAAGACAAGTATTATTGTGCATCTAAATAAAAATATCATATCAGAGGAGGAATAAAATGCAAAAAATAGAATATAAAAATGGAAACAAGGTTAGACGACAAAGGAAATGTCTAAAAGAATTGTTTTAATATTATGAGACAAAGGAGATAGGCTGAAGTTCACCTGGGGATAAAATTACTTAAAGAAAAAGGGGTGACAAGAAGGGATTTTACAAATTGCCTAATGCAAAAGAAGTTTTAGAGAAAATGCAAGTCTTTTGAACTGGGAGACAACAGTGATGGATGACATGGAAAAGGTCAAAAGTATTCAAAGTCTCTTCTGCCTTTGACTTCACAGCCACAGTCTTGGCTTCTGTGCCAATGATCTGGGGAGCTGAAGAGCAGCCAAACATGGAGGGAGTGAAGCTACATCTTCCTCAGTGGATTTGATTCTGTCAGGGGCCATTATAACTGCGTCACTGTACAAGTGAGATCAGTGCCAGGGAGCAATCTTTGCATATATTCTTAATGCAGATCTCTGAACTCAAAATTGCTGGAAGTGACTATTTCATGGTTGGATATTTATTTGTCTCCAAATTGAGGTTTGTGGTGACAGCTATGAAAAGACTGTCTTGCAAAAGCCATTCAGTAGTGAGTTATGTGGTATACCTAAGAAAATTCAATTCCTGATCTACTTCCCGAGGACTGCAACCAATTGAGGTGATGATAGCAAAGAAAATTAATTGCTGTAACCCAGAAGTATGATCAAGTCTCATTTCTAGAATCTGACAATTGTAACAATTTCTGTTACTGAAGATGAAGAAACCTGTTACACTCTGAAAATTAAAAAAACCAAACCCCAATCTCTAGTTTTCAGTTTAAAATAGATTTCTAATTTCCAGTTAGCCACATGACTCAGATTAGTAGGCTTAAAAACACAGCAAATAAATATAGTGTTAACTGAAAATGATATATGAGGATCTATTTGTGTGGAGGTCAAAAGAACAGTTGATGGAGCAAAGACTTACAGCCCTGTCTTTCAGTCTGTACTCTAGCATTGGCACTGACACTAACATGTGCTTAGTCACTCCCTACTTACAGTTCCAAATATGAAGACATGTTCATGATTTGCTTTGCAAAGTACTTTGAGATGTTTGCTTGATGACCAAAAACCCCAACTTGAGATAAACCTACACAGTTTTCAAACAAGGTTTTTTTATGATTTAATATGATTGAAATGAAGCTGACAATGATTATATGGACTTCCTTTCTCAAGTCCAAGTCATCATGAAGTATTATTGCCATCTGCACAGAAACTGAAATGATTCACTTCAATAAAAAGCTGTGGCTTGCTAATAAATTTTCCTTCCTTCCTTCCTTCCTTCCTTCCTTCCTTCCTTCCTTCCTTCCTTCCTTCCTTCCTTCCTTCCTCCCTTCCTTCCTTCCTTCCTTCCTTCCTTCCTTCCTTCCTTCCTTCCTTCCTTCCTTCCTTCCTTCCTTCCTTCCTTCCCAACCTTCCTCCCCCATTTTTGAATTTAAAAAACCCCCTTATTTTTAAAGGTAAATTCTATTATAATTCTACTTATTTCTACTATAATTAAATCTTCTTAATTCTACTATACCCAGGGAGCAAGGACCATATGAAAACATGCCAACCTCTATGTCCCCACCATGCTGCTGTCAAAGTTAGAAACAACTGCATGCATTTTGTGTAGGAAGTTGATTGCCATGTCTTTTGCTTATTTACATACCAATAAAATTTTGAACTCTATATGCATATTTTTTAATTCTTTTGAAAAAAAAAAAAATTTTAGGCAAAAAAAATACAAGAAGACTAATATATTGGTATTTCAGTGACAAATTCTATACAGTCCTATATAGAAATTTTTATCTCAACTTGTAAAAGCATTAAGGATTTTTTTCTATACTGGAAATGGAAACAGCATCAATATGTCCAATGGAAAAAAAGAGACTCGAATAGAACAGAGCTTATTGCTTTCTATTCTTCAAGGACTTATCTTTCTACAAAAAAGATCTTATCAAAGATCTTATCAACATTTTTCCTTAACATCCTGATGCAAAAATTTGCAATAAGTTGATAATTGATAATGACAGAAACTCAAAGTAATGTTTATAAAGGAGGAAGCTGAATAGGCATAATAGCTGTAGGATTGGAAGGAAAAAATAAATGGTGATCTTGATAGGATGTAATAAGAATTTTGCATTAAAATTAGAGAGGTCATCAGTTTGAATCACTAAAAAGTCCAGTAATGCTATTAAATCTAGGATGTCTATGAGTGCTTAATATGACAAAATTGTAGAAAAGACAAAGTGATCCTAAGACAGATAAATTCTGGATAATAATAATTATATTGATTTACTCAGCCTTGTAAGATCTCATGTAGAATGCTGTAAGCAAGACAAATTCTGGATAAAGAAAATGACTACTAGGATAGCAAGGAACAAATATCCTATTCAGCATGAGGAGATTAAAAAATCTTCTCTTGTTTTACTTTGCAAAAAGTTGTCCAATAGTGGATATGATCACTCTTTTTGAATACAGTGTAGCATAAACACCAAGACCAGAAAATAATTATTTAAACAGAAAAGCAATACTACTTTCTAAACACCAGATATAAGCTATTCATAAATTCAAGCTAAAGTCTATGTTAATATTTCAAGTTACATGAACAATGTGGCTTGAGATCCACTTTCCAAAATTTAAAAAGGTAGAAGCAAAAATAAGTTTCATAATAGTGCTGTATAAGATTCTGGAAAATGTTGTAGGATGTCTACTATATATAGGTGTGATTATATAATATATACTGTATATATGATCCATACTATAATAAGGAATGAGATTTAATGTATATATATATATATACATTAAATACATATAATACATATATATATTCTTAATCTTAATATTCTAGTTAATACAATTTAAAAACACAGTAAAATATTATTGTGCCTTACGTGAACTTAATGCTGTTGCAATAAGCACATATCAGAAAATGATGTAATATTTTATTTGTATTCTTGACACATGCTCGTATTCAATGTAAGATTTGATTGTGTTGTCACTTGAGTGAAAGGAAAATAAAGCCACGATGTATCAATAAAAATCAGCAAGGAATTTCTGACTGTGGAACAGAACTGGAAAATTGAATATACTGTAAATTTTTTTTGTTTCTTTCTGTTGAAATTCTTTACAAAACTTCTTACACATGACTGTAGCTACAAGGGGATATTGAAAGATCTTCTGCAAGATCATTGCAAGGAATAAACTTAGGTGTCAAGGCAGGGGAAACCTGAAGAGTGCCATTGATACAGCAATTCCTACAGTACTGTGTGGGCTCTAGTTTTTTGAGAATCTAAGTTTTACTAAGTATGTTTCTGTTTGTTTGATTTTAATCCTTATAGACAGTGAACTATGCAGCTTCTAAAAACAACTTAAAGACTGTTGAACCCGTGGATCATCATGACTGTTTTCACATGAGGCACTGCCCTAAGTGATCCTGCTTTGGCAGGGGGTTAGAGCTTGATGATCTCGAGGTCCCTTCCAACCCTTCACATTCTACCATTCTATGATTGTTAGTGGATAATGGCTGTGTCTGTATTCACAAACTGAGCTGTGGCAAGACCTGTCCACCAGCCCTGAGTCAAACTGGCATGAAGTAGCTGATGTCTAAGATAACAACCATTAAGACCCTCTCAGTAAAGACAGACATACCCAAACTGCATATTAAGAGTGGTCCTCAGCCTGTGATAACTTTTCAAACATGCATAGGAATTGTTTGCAGCAGAAAATAATGTGGTTTGGCATAAAAAAATCCATTTGAATGGTGGAAGGGATCACATTGGAGTGACTATGACTTGGCCTCATATGTGATTAAAATATTGGCACAGCCAGGGCCTTATAGTCCTGTTTGAATCAGGCTTTTCAAGTCCTACATAAGTAATCAAGTGGTGGTTGATCGAAGTGATTCTTATCATCCCTTTTGCACTACAGCTAAATTTAAACCATCTCCTTAAGTTCTTTAAGAACTGCTTACCTTAGCCCTAATGCAGCCTCAAGCCTCATTCTCAGCTAAGGCCATTCTAGTTCATATTAATGACTTTAATTTTTTTATAGTAACTAGTTCATTGAAGCCTCATGCCTTCAGCTGATAGTTGTTACACCATATTTACTGGAGAAATTGATTGGAAAATATGACTTGATTGCTGCTGCTGACTTATTGTGCTTTGCAATGCTGCAGTGCTTGAAACACATCCAATGACTTTGTCTTTCTGATTCAGATAGTGGTACATTTTCCTTAGGCTGAATTTAACTCTATATATACCAGTCTAAGTAAGCAGTTGCACTTGTTTCACTTGGGATTTCCTATATGAGCAACACTGAAACAAAGAATGATTATAACATATATACTGCATGAGATTGCATTACTACTATTAAAGCACAACATGTAGTCATATAAATTAATCAAGTGCTAAATGCTGTAAAATGACATCATCTACATGATTCCTCTCAGTTTGCAACAGAAATCCCTTATAGGGATGAACTTGAGTTACACTTCTGTCATTTAATTCTTTGTGCATGCAACTACATCTTTTCCTCTTCACCCTCTGTCCTTCACTTCACTCACAGATGGATTACTTCCCCTTCTTCCCCACATGTATGTAATCCTGACCATTTGCTTCCATCCTCTATGACTATGATCTCTTCTGTGATAGAATAAGCTCTAACAAGGGATTGTTAAGAGCCTTAGTTTCTGAGCAACGAACTGATAGTAACATTTTTTACTCTCAGCAGACATTACTGTAATTAAGTATTTGTGCTCACCTTCTGTTGTTATGCTAGAAAAAAAAAGGTTGTTTTTAAGGCAAAAGATAGAGACATTATGAAAGTTTAATTATAAATAGAATTATAGAATCATAGAATGTTTAGGGTTGGAAGGGACCTCCAAAGGGCATCTAGTGCAGCCCCCCTGCAGGGAGCAG
>JAOEGS010003830.1:0-17292 GCA_025447755.1 Corythornis vintsioides
TTCTCAGTGAGGGTGACAGAGCTCTGGAACAGGCTGCCCAGGGAGGTTGTGGAGTCTCCATCTCTGGAGACATTCAAAACCCACCTGGATGCGTTCCATGCAGAATCATTTATTTGGTTCATACAATTAACTTATATCAAAGAATATCTTGGAAAAAAACCCCACAACATTGCTTTAGTTTAATGAAGGTTGAACTTCATTTGCCATCTGACAGGTCATTCATCTAGTTTGGGTGGACTCTTCCAAAGACTTCAGTGTCTTACTAAAAGAAAGGCCCTTCTTTTTACTGAAATTTATGTAGTATAATTGGTGAGATTATTGCTCCTGTGAAGTTACCTGTTTACACCATGTGTACCTTATTTTGATTCTTTCTGTTTGGGTACCTTCAGGAAATTTAACAGAGACACAGAACTCAATAGGCTGTATTTTGCTTGAGGTCTGTTTTGTTGGATTTTTTTAAATGAAAGTAAAAGCTTAATTTTCTGCTCCCCAGTCATTTGGTGTGAGAGTTGCTTTGGCTGAGGAAAATCTTCTTGTCTACCAGTTCAACTGCTTCCAACCGAAACTCGAGTCTCATTCTGTGGGTATCTCTAGGGAACACTGTGTTCATGCTTTCTGCTGTCAACTGTATTTCAGTCTGTCTGGTTTCTGATAGCACTCCTGTCAAGAGCATGTGGCTAGAACAGATGAAGCTGAATTTTGATGATCTTTCATTTTGCAGAGTTCAATTCACAAATCTCTTCTTTCCATGTCTATGCCTTTGCTCCCCTTTCCTGTGTTGCAGTAAGGCATCATCAATTCTGCAGCTTTGCTGCTTCTGAAATACTGAAACTGTGTCTTAGTTGTGTTTTTTTTTTTTCTGGTAGGAATTTTGGTCTTCCTTTCTTCTTGATGGACCTTATAGCTGCTGCTAGGAATAAATATATTTTGAAGCCTATTTTCAACTTTTATTGTATTTTAAGGCTTGTCAGGCAGGCATAGAGGGGTAGATGTTCTGCCATCCTGTTTTTACTGCTCTAAGTACTACAGTTTGTGTGCTTGTGGTTTCCTTAACCAATAATCCATGCCTTGCTTAGTGATTTCTGTTTGCCTTAGTTTCAGATCTTTTTGTTTAACATCACCTCCATCAAAGCATTGCTTTCTAAAATTACAGCTGCTGTGACACTCATCCTACCAGAATGTTGACATCTGATTTTTAGCATATCCTTAGTAGTTCAATTCTGTTCATTTCAACCTTGACTTTGTAGAATAGGCTGGACTGATAGAACAGCTCATTGTTGCCCAAGAGGGGTGATTCCCTGCCCTGCTCCTGGCTGTTTGCTGCTTACCTTGCATTAGCTCTGGCACTTGGCACTATGTGTGGGCCAGCATGGTTGGCTAACATGGTAGAAAACTAACCCAACAAAGGGAGGTAGGTGGGTTTTTGCTGGCTTGGGGAGTTGAATCAGCTCTTGGGGCTGTCATGTGGATTTGACAGGCTGAAACAGAGGACTCTAGGTCTGTAAGCAAGGGGGTTGGGAAGCTGTTTGGGGTGCATTTTTCTAAAGAGCAGAGCTAATCTGGGTCAGGAAGCCTGTCTTGTGCCCTGTGACCAGTTATCCCATGAAGCAGCAGCTTGTTTAGAAATTGCTTGTCTGCATTTTATTCAACAATTCGCATAGGAAGTAGTCAAAAACACAATTGCTCTGTTCTTTGTTCAAACTTTGCTTTTTGGCATAGTTTTTGTTGCAGAATTATACACTTTATATTTGTCCTTCAAATGGTAACTGGTAATATAAACTTGGCAAGAGATTTACCTCCTTGGACCTTGTTTTTTTCTGTCTGTACTAGTTCAGCTGTCCAGACCTCTCTATGAACCTACTGTTGTGGCATATATTAGAGGCAGTGCTAAAGACTAGCCTTTCTCCTTTCTTCTTTCCCCTCCTTGTCTTTTTAAGACACACACCATGCATGTCTTTTGCTTGGCTGACGTTTCCCAAACAGCCCACTCTGAAATATAGAAGGAAAAAGCAATAGAGCAATAAGGTTTTTCCAATTGTGATGCATTTCAGTTAGGTGGTTTTTTTTTATACAACAAAACCTGTATCTTTCTAGCTTTTACTTTTAGTGGGTGGCTGTTTTTATTTTGATCTGATATCCTTTTGCTGTCCCAGAAACAGTAGTAATTACTTCCTGTTTAATTAGGTATTGCTTCTCCAGCTTGACTGAGCAATTGGTGTATTTATTTTAAACTCCTCCCTAGATCTGGCAATCTAGAAGAATTCCAGAATACTGGAGGAGTATAATTCTTACAGCTACTGGTATAACGAGGCTCCTTATATGGTTCTCTAGAGCAGACATTGTGTAAATGTTGTACACATTTAGTGAAGTGGATACATGCAGATGTGCTCTTTGCTTCTGGAAAACCTGTGTAATGCGTTCCCTTTGACAAAGTGAAATTTGCACGTGAAGGAATTAGTTGCAGGCTCCTGCTCATGGAAACAGGGATGGGAGAAAACTCCTGTCTATGACTGTTAACCTCATCATCACAAAGGCTAGGAGTTATGGTGCTTATGGTGCACGTGGAAACAAAAAATGAATGTGTGGGGTTTTTTTATGTGAGCCTCTTTGAAATTTTTGGTTTCATTTGCCAACTCAGAATTGTTTGGAATTGTTCTTCTGCCAACTATTCCTTATTGATGCTCTGATCTCAGAATCCGTAAGTACTTGACAACTTTAGTGTGTTTATGCTAAATGATTAAGTCCTCATCATGCTGAGCTTTTGTATGGTGCATACGTTCAAATTAGGAGTCAGAGCCAGCTCCAGCACGTGTTGAAAAGCACACAGTATTTTCTCAGTCTCTTTCACATGATTTTAGGCTAGGAGTTGTTTCACAACAGATTATTTTTAAAGTTATGTGAAGAGATCTAGTAAAACCTGTCATGGGTACCTAGTATCCTCATCCTTTGCAAAGAACCTTTGCATTGCTACAATCAGGATGATTTATTTTTATTTTTGAATACCCATATTAACAGATGCAATTCATATTCTTCCTTGTGCCAACACCTTCAGTGCTAATAGCACAAGTGGAGTAGGATGCCAAGTGATAACTTAGATTGTCAACTTTGTCATGTTTTAAGTAACAATTTATGCCCTTAAGTAGTTGATAGCCTGCTGTCCCTGAAGGTGCTGATGATCTGTGTTAAATCAGATTTTGTTCTTCATTTCTGACTTTAATGAGTCCAGACAGGTACTGGTCCAGAGAAGGACCAGCTGGCCAAGAGTCCCACTACTTCGAGTGTTGAAGGAAGCAAGCAAAGCCTAAGCTGGAAAGACATTTTTCTTCTTTCCTGGCCACGACTTTGAACAGTTCTTTTGAGAACACAATGTTGAAGTCCCTTTGTGACTCTCCCATCAAAAAAGTCCAAATCAGTCACGAGGTATGGGGAGAGCAGTTTTGGTGATGCTGCCTGTTGCTTGGACTCTGTTCCCTTGGCTGGGATTTTGCATATCCTACTCCAGATGTATCTGTGTACTTGTGTGTTTACTCTTGATACCTTTTTGGCATCACTGTCTTATAAGACTTAGTGATTAGTATCCTCATGTGTTTTAATTAGACTTTTCTGAATTTGTCACCAGCTTCTACCCACTTTAGCTTTAGTTGCCCGAGCATAGTCACATATACCATAGTCAGAGAAACACATTCCTGACAGCTGGATACAGTGTTGTTAAAAATAAATTGCCAAACATTTTTTTGTAGGCTAGCAGTGTCCCTGAAGCCTGTGATTTATTTTTGTTTTCCCAGCATGGCACACCCCAGCTGCACACAGGATGCTTAACTTCAGGATCTCCTTATTTGTATCCACCACAGTTGTTTACCATTTATTACCTTGCAAGTTGCCCCAGAACAGATTTTTAAGTATTAACAAGACTCTCTGATAATCTCAATCCTCATTAAAGCTTCAGTAACATTTTATTAATCTTGAAGGTTAAAAAATGACATTTGTTTCATGAACATTTTGCCTCTCTGTTTCTTGCTGTGAAAATAACGTGTTGGGAAAAGAAATACGGAACAAAAATCCTGCTTCACACTTTTGTGGTGCCTTTTTCTCATATGTTGATTTATTTTATGGTACAGATAAAAGGAACTTGCATTTTTGCTGTTTGTATTATCTTTAGTTTCTTTGTGCTGCCATACAGTGATGAGTAGAGTCTGCTGCCATTGGTGAGTTGGGCAAAAAATGTCATATAGGAAAGGCTGCCAGGGAAAATTAGGGTTTTTTTAACTCTTTTTCTCTTTATTCTATAAAGTTTGTCCTACTCCTTGACTTCTGTGGGATTTTCACCTGTCTCAGGGTAACTATTTGCAAATGCCAATATTCCCGGCATTGCAGATGAGCATTGTCATATCAAGGAACAGTGGTCTGAGATGAGCTGCACTGGGAGTGACCTGGATAGCTCTTTAGACACAGGGATGCACATGGCATTTATGTTCCAGACAATATTGCTGGCTATTTTTTATAGTCTTAAGATTATTTTTTTTTCCCCTCCAGTTGTAGTTCCACAACAAGCTCTCAAGCTGCTCTGTTAAGAATCAATACCTGGTGCAGTCTTTGGTGAGTCTCATGACCAATCAATCAAGATGTGAGCATTTTTAAAGTTCTGTAATTCTGGCCTTTTTTGATTTTGAAAGTGGATGAAGGAAGAAGCCAAAGCAGGACATGTCTCACCTTTTGTGTGCTGTGTAGGGGGGTAGGGCTGGCACAGCATTCAGTGCAGTGGTGGTCCAGCACAGTGCAGCTCCAGGTGCCAGGACTGCCCTGGGGGAACGAGAGGCTGTAGTTGGGCATCCTTCTGGAACGGGCTCCCCAGGGGGTTGTGGAGTCTCCCCCTCTGGGGACATTCAAGACCCGCCTGGATCTGTCCTGGGTGAAAATATGGGGCAAATGCCTTTTCAGTTAGTAGTCAAATAGAGCAGTTCCAGAAGGGAAATAATTATTATTGTCATTTCTTTAGCTTCTTAATGGCTTTTAAAAAATTTTGCTTCCTTGATTGCTCAGTGAAATGCAGGTTTTGGCATGACACAGACCTGTACCAAGCTAAACTGATGAGTAATTGCTGCTGCAGCTGACCACAGAGCAGCTGCGAGTATGAAGGGAATGCTTTCGAACTCCTTTGTTGCTGCTTGGGTTCTTTTGGGTACCCTTGCAGCCAGAGGAGGTTGCTGTCGCTGGTGGAGAGCAAGGACAAAGGGGCAGGTTCTGCCGTGAGCAGCAAGCTCTCCAGTGGGATTCCTGGAAGCAGTTGCATGTCCTGCAGGGCACAGCACTTGATGCTTCCTCAGCCTCAGTCTGCTGGGAGGTCCGTGTGTGTTGTAACAGCTTTGCAGTCACTCTCATCCTACTCGCTTTGGTAAAATTTTTTTTTTTTTTTTTTTTTTTTAACACAGCATAGTCAAGGACTTGCATAATTTAGGACTGTTGTGTTGCAGTTTCCTGAGCATAATTAAAGCTTCAAATCTCAGTACAGATTAGCTGCCTAGTGGTTTGGGTGTTTTGGTTCTGTGTTTGTGTGGGGTCTTTGGGGTTTTGTTGGTTGGTTGTTTTTTTTTTGTGTGTTGTTTTTTTGCTTGTTGTTTTGTTTTGTTTTTTTAAGATAGCTTGCTGAATAAAATAAATCCAGGTTGAGAAGTTTTATTGTAAGTGTGATTCCTATGCTTGTTCCTATGGAAAAGAGCATACTAGATACAGAATTCTTGCTGTTTGGATCACTGTTGTTAAGCACACCATGGGTTATTTTAAATAACCATTTTGTGTATAACAGAACTTAATGATGCCTATCTAATATGTTGTAAACACAATAAAAAACCCCTAACTGTGGTGTATTTGGGAAAAAAACCCCCACAATGTAACCTAGCATGAGACTTAAACAAGAATTTTTAATTGATTGGCTCCTCCTGAGGTCGTTTTTGCTTCAAAAAAGACCCCAAACCAACATGTGGATTCACTGTTTTAGACCCTTATGCTTTTTGGCTCCATGAATGCAGAGCTGGTTGCTGTTCTGCTTTCTAAATTTTTTATTTTTTTTTTTGGTAGGCTCGAAATGTCAACACGGGTGAGCTTGCAGCGATAAAAGTAATAAAATTAGAACCAGGTAAGTGTTTCTTAACTTCAATAGACATGTAAGCTAAATATTTTCATGCTTAAGGTACAAAATCAATCGACTCCAATTATTTAAAGGATAATGGCTGCCTTTTAGTATAGGATGAAAGATATTTCTGAAAAAATAACAAATGACAAGCGAGATGTGAGAGGAAAAAAAGTAACTGGAGAACAGGTAGAAGAAAGCTGATTAAAATTTCAGTGAGTTGTTTTTTTTTGTCTTAAATACTGTTTTCAATCCATGTGAAAACTTACATAGAACAAAAGAAATGAGGAAGCCAGCAAGGCAGAAAACAATTCACCTGGAAAAAGTATAGAGGAAGAAATAAAAGGAAGGAAGGGTGAAATAAAATAATAGGTGAGCATGTTAGTAAGTGAGAATTGAGTACATTTTATGAAATTCTCTTGGAGACTGATTAGGGCTTCGTTGTAAGCTTGACTTATGTTTGAACTGTGCTTATGTTGTAATTTCAAAAAGTACACATGCCCTACAGATTGTTATCGGTCTGCAAGTGCTATTCTATTTATATGGCTAAACTTGTTAAACAAGAGTTTGGTATCTGGGAAGGAAAATGTCCAGACTTTTTTATTAACTTGTACCTGTTGGTGTTCTGTTTCAAGATTTGATGCTGGGGAGGGTAGAGAGGGGGTTAATATTTTAATTACTACCTGGTTTGATCCTTAAGGTCTATGTGGACAAGAAGATAAATTACTAGTTTCTTCAGGTTTGGTTTTTTTTTTCCTCTTACAATTCTGTAAGTGATCTAAAATGTTGTGTTGATATAATGTGTGTGCAGTTACAAATTAAAGACCAAGACAGTATGTTACTATGTAGTTCCAAAAGTGTATGTTCATCACACTTGATTTGTTCACCCTGGAAGTTGTGCTCTCAGGCTGTCTTGTTTTGTTCTGGTACTTACTCTAAAGCTTATGCTACTTGAATATTTTGGATGCATTGTAAACACATTTCAAATACTGGAGCAACCATGCTTTTTCATGGAGACACCTGTCCATAATGTTATTGTTTGCTCTTCTGTGTTTGCATGTTTAAAGGTCTAACCAGGATGTATCAAACCATCAGCAATACATCACAGACAGTATGCAGTCTGTTGTGATGTTTTCTTGTAGCTTGTGTTGTGAAATTTGCTATTACTTAAGTAAAATGAGTGTAAATTTCAGATTTATGGTAAAAAGAATAAGATGGTTAAATCACTAGTATATTGACATATTGGGAGAAATTTTAAACATATTTTGTTGGGTAATAGCTTAACCAGTTCTGCTGGAATTTGTTGTGTTACATTTGAAATTTATTAATGGCCATCTTTGAAAAGTGATTTTGGGTTGCAACAATTCCTAAATAGGCGCTTAGCATCTAATTTTTTAGACAATAATTTGGCTTGTTGTTTAAAAGCTCCTTTGAGTTACTCTGTGTGCTACAGCAGTACATTAAAAGAAGAATTTTGACATACTTTGTATTTTCCTTGTTTGTTTTTTTTTTCTTTTTTAACCTGCTTATAGATTCTCTTCAGTTATTAATGAAGTTAAATGGTTATTTCAGGTGTTCAGGCTTGTTTCACCTACAGAGTCCTTGAGGTTAGTGAGAATGAGTTTATTGCAAAGTTGCAGCAGCGTAATATTGAATATTTTTTGCTCAGGAAGATGATCTAATGGGTGTTGGAACCTGGCCTATTAGCAGGGCACATGCGGATGGACACAACAGGGTCTTGGAGAAAATAAAAGACTTCATAAAGAGCTTTGACAACTATCATAAGAGATGGCAGATTGATGTGAGCTCCCTCTGGCCCAGAGTGAAACTTCTTAAGAATATAGTTACTTATTGCTAAATGCTTGCTAATAAATATTGATTTACAGATGCTTTATGTCTGTGAAACTGACAGATAATTTGTTTTAATTACTCAAAATGTTTATTTTATAAACATGTACTGAGAGTCTAGTTGAGATGTGAGTATGAGCTAGGCCAATGAAAACATTAATTCTTCTGTTTTTCAGGAGAAGATTTTGCTGTTGTGCAGCAGGAAATCATTACAATGAAAGACTGTAAACATCCAAACATCGTTGCTTATTTTGGCAGCTATCTCAGGTACAGTTTGTTTCTTTTGCTTACTTAAAAATTGCTCTCTATCTTCTTGTGAAGGACAGGTCTTTAAGGTGAATTAGGCAAAACATAATTTACCAAGTAAGTATAATGCTTTTTTTATATATTTTTTTTTCATTTACCTTAAAATCTGTGCTGTTTACTGCAGCATCTCTTTATAAATAAAGTTTCTCTTATGAAAATCAGTGACTATGTAGTAATGCTTCCTTGGAAATTAATTGTTTAAAAGCTTTGAATTTAAGACATAAATGGAAAATTAAGCAGCAGGATGACAAGTATGAAGAAGAGTCTGTCAATATAGTATCTTATAAATCTGTTCTAGTAAAATGTCTCTTAGATTTGCAAAACTGGAAATTATAAATATTGTGTAATTCAGGTAGGGTTCTCAAAAATATTCTGACTTAACTGGTGTTGATACATAAAATTGTCTGAAAAATCAAAGATTGAATGTTATGGGAAAATGAGAAAAAACGTTGTTTTTCTTGCATAAATGTGGTAGTGCTATGTGAAGTTTTAAGGACTATTTCATACTGAAGTACTTGAGTGTAAGCTCTGCAGCCTTTTTAAGAAGCCCATTGGTGATTTGTCTTTTGGATTTGTTTTGAAATCTAAAAATGATTGCTCTTTTAGCTCTCTCATCTTTGCTTTTCTCTCTTGCTCTGCAGAGTTGTTTAGGACATTTAGTGTAGTATGTGTAAATTATTCTGTCTCATTATTCTTTTGTGTAATTCCTTTTGTAAGGTGTTATACTTGTCGTGGAGACACCCACAAAAGAAACAGCAGCCTCTGTCCAAAATGGGATTTTATTGCAACCAAAGCTGTCCAGTGCTCCTTCTGACCAAGTACCAGTGCAGGCAGCTGTTTGGATTTAACTACTACACAACTAATTCCTAAACTTTAAGGGAAGATTCATAGATTCATAGATATTAATCTAAAAAGATGAACCAAACTTGGCACACAGTCACTGATCAAGGGGAAGTGTCCCACACAGCTCACCTTCTGACCAAGCACCAGTGCTTGGATGTCTGTTGGAAATTACCTATCACACAATTCCTACACCTGAAGGAAAGATGAACCAAACTGGTTCAAAGTGAGAGGCCAAACACACTCACTGATCAAGGGGAGCCTCCCCCACCAGAGTGCCTAAGCTATCACTCACCCAAAGGGGGTTCAAGGCTCTTTCAATCCACAGAGACTCCCTCAATCCATGGAAGTGCTACTGGATGGTGTGTCCAAGGGGAGGGTCTGACTGTCAGGCCTCCTGCTCTGAGAGGCACCAGCTCTTCTGGTTCTCAGGAGGGACCCCATTTATACCCCAGTCAAGGGTGTATCGTGGCCATTCTAATTGGCTGAGGGGCAAACCCAGACAAGCCCAGACCCCCGAGCCTGTTAACTGAGAGTCTGGACCCTGAGGTGCCTGTCAGTCACCATGAGGTGCAGCTTAACAGCCCAGGCCCCAAACCCAAATCACTCTGGCACACCCTGTTTGGTTTGTCTTTTTTGTCTTTCTGGGAGGCTACCCCTACCACAGTACTCCATACAAAGTCTCAGTATTGAGGAAACTGATGACTAGTTTCACAACATTTGCTATTATAATTATTTTGAATACATCTTGACAAGTGTTTTATGCTAGATATGGCAATTTCTTGGTATTCAAAGACTAGACTTTAATATATTTTTTTTATTTCTTGATTTTGTGTGCCTCATGTCATAACTTTAGGCACATCATGCTAGGTATAAAAAAGCTTAATAAAAGACTCTGAAAAGTCATGATTCTCTTAACAGCAGAGGCTTCTCATTTCTTTTAGGCATTTTGGGTATCTGCTATAGCCAAAAGCTTTTCAGTAATATAGGCCAAGTGCTTCTGGATTTGATGTGGGAAGATACAGGTGGTATATTCACATGGGAAAAAATCTTTTTATGGTAAAGCCAAACAACAATAAAATTACTGTATTTGAAGCAGGAATATTATAAGAGTATTTGGCTTTTATATTTGGAGTACATATTTTCCTTTTAAAAATCCTTTCAAATTTGACCAAGTTATCTTCTGAAATAATATTTAATTTCTTTTATTCTAGATCAGCTAGAGTTTAGGAAATCCCAGTTATTGTTTCTTTTCTATTCAACAGTGACTACTTTGGTTTATGTTTGCAGCTCTGCAGAAGAGCTGACACATGCTTCCTGTCTTACTTGGCTGTTGATCATTCCATGTTTTGCTCTGGGGTGAGCTGGAGCATTTTTGTGATGCTCTTAGCGACTTTGATGCATGGTGAATGTCTACATAGTTGGAGCAAACGGAAATTGGACAAGTTGAGTGTTCCAGAACTTGGAGATAGTGCTGAGGAAGAGAGGGAGTCTTGGTAAAAAATGCTAGAAGAGAAAGAGAGGTTTCATGCACAAGCTCAGCTGACTAATGCTGTCCTGAGGAGTATTTGTATTTAGTGTCCTGAATAGCCCTGGACACTTGCTGAAACCATGTGTTATCACTGGTGGGGTTCATTGCATCTTTCTCAGTCTGAGTATCTTGTTAGCTTTTGTCTGATGAGTGGAAAATATTGCCTGCTGACAGATGTGATTCAGTTCAATAGAATCCATGTTTTTAATTATGTCCACTTCATAGTTTTTTCAAAGGTCTGTTGTAGAAAAGCTGGTCATATTAGTACTCCACAGGCATAGTTTAATGTGGAGCCTGAAGGAAGTTTCCAAGAGCAAATGTAGTTTCAGAATAAGCTTAAGTGGAAATGCACTGAAAGATTGAGAATAAAGAGGGAATCAAACCCCTGACTGGCCCATTAGATGAACACAATCTGTAGACTATGCTGAGGAGGCCAGGGGTATGATTGTGTACTGCTTGCATTATCATGTATACATGTGCAGGAGGGGATCAAAGTCTGAAGACAGAATCAAGAAGCCATCCTATTCTGGCATCCGCTGCCTTGAAGGATGCTTGTCTTGGCAGCCTGAGTGGTTTTTGAATGCTGAGCTGGTCTGTGAGCTGCATTACGGACAAGTTTGTGCACGTGTGTACGTATGGACGAAGTCTGTGTACATGTAGGGACTTGGTGTTCCAAACTAGGAGTGTCTGCACTTCAGTTTTGAATGTTTAAGGCTAATTTGAAGGTTGATTTAGGTTGTGTGTAACTTCCGTTCTGTGCAATACTGGGCAGGATTTTCCTTGTGTAGGAACAGTCAGTGCTTAATACTGCTACATGCCTCAATGTCGTGGTAATTTTTTTTTTTTTTGAGAATTTGTGGAGTTCTTTTTCTGTTTGACAGCAGGTTGCTATGTGGCAAAGTTGGCAAGTGATCTCGTGATCTTCTGAAGGCAGCATTTGGAAGCTTCTTAAATGGATGTTGCATATTATGAAAGTTGTGTGGCTGGGGACCACATTCTGTCCCACTGTCCTGTTGCACTTCCTTAATCTTTACCCTAACGAAAAAACCTGCCTTAGTTTGAGAAGAAACCACCTTTTAGTGTGTAAAGATGTCCTTGACTGCACGTGATGACTTTATCTGTACCTGTCTGCAATACTAGGAAGGTGTCAGTGTTTTTCTTGATGTGTGAGGTTAAGTCTGGAGTGCTTACAAACTTGAAAGTTATTGTTATAAACCTTTACAGAAAACAGATGTGGAAGAAGGAAGTAAGCAAGGAACGGCAGAGGGGAGGGCTGGGGTTCTGCAGTGTTGTTGAAGTTACTCTGAGCCGATTTTCTCACATACTAACTTCTGCCCAGTATGTCATGGTTCTCTTTGTTTCTGGAGGTGAGATTATTTTCACTGTAGAAGCACTGACAAATGTATTCATCAGTCTTACCAGCTGCTTCTTTCCTTTGAACTAGACATAGTGGGGACACAGTGCTTAGTGTAGCTAATACAGAGCTGTATATGATGACTTTAATGTAAAAAAAACCCAAATACTACTGTTGCATTCAACTTTCTTTTACAATTTTTAGATTGAAAGAGTGACTCTTCACATGATGCTGTATTCAGACTGGGCATGCTTTTAAAATGTACTTTCATAGACCCACAATTAAATTTTGGCAAATGCATGTATTTTGGCACTTTCTTTTTTTAGTGTAATGCTTGTGTTTCATCTGGGTAATTGATCTGTCTTTGAGGCTTCTCATTGTCTGACCTTCTGTTTTACAAGTATCTTTCAAGGATAAGAACCACAAGAAGAGTGTCAGCTTCTACTTGGCACTTACCAACCTACTGCTCCCCGTGCTTTTTTTTCTGTTTAATTACAGATATTTCAGTTTTTCATATTTCCACCTTGCTGTTAGCCTTGGTGTTCAGTTGCAGAACTTCTCTTGTTTTCTATGCTGTGAGCCCTGTTTGCTCTGAAGATGCAAACAACTGTGTACACTTGTTACTGTTGATTACATGGAACTTCTTCACTTGTCTCAAAACACTTAGGCACAGTAATAAAAGGCTAGATAGAGAATTAGAAATGCAGTCTCCACTTTTGATTCTCTGAGGGTTTTTTTTTTCCTTTTCTACAGGACTTTTTTACACTGAGAAGTTAATGCCCAGTAAATAAAGGTGTGAATTTACAGCATTTATCGACTACATAGAATAGGAGTTGGGACCTTAAAGATCATCCAGTTCCAGCCCCCTGCCATGGGCAGACACCTCTCACTAGACCAGCCCAAAGCCATGCCTGTTACTTCTCAGGTGCTCTGCTATTGTCCCAAGGCTGCCAGAATTGTCCTGGCTCTTTTCCCCACTTCTGTGCTGTTGCTGTTGGCATCAAACAGAATGCAGACATGGGAACAAGTGGCTGTCATGAGCCCAGTGCCCTCAAAAGGGTCCCCTGTCAGAGTCCTGCGTAGTTGTGGGGAATATGTAAGGAGCTTGCAGATACCTGTCTCTTCAGTGTCCTTTCTCACTTATGTTCCCCTGCTGCCAATTGTTTTCTTTCACAGGCAGTTACATTGCTCCTCTGTCTGACTTGGATTGGTTATTTCAGTGGAAATCCTTCATATTATTTCAAGCAATTCTTTAATTAACCCCTATAAATGTATGGAGTTAACAGCCAGGGACTTCCATTGCTTAAAACCTCTGTAATACCTGAACAATACCTCTGAAGGAAGCAACTGGGTGTGTAGCTTTGAGAACCAAGTGAACTATGGACCTATATGGGGAGGAGATACAAGAAAGACAGTTTGTTCTTTGAACAGCAACAGCTGTTACCTGCTGGTGAGAAATGCTGTCAATGTGCAGCTTGGGGAATAAGCTCAACACTTGCACCAGTGCTTTGCAGAACACTTCCATGAATGTTGGCATTGCCTTCAGGAGTGTCCAAAATATCCTAACAGGGTGTTAAGAATACAAAAAAAACCAAGACCATGGGTTGCGGGCAAGCTGCAGAAAAATCAATATTCTTTCCTTTTGTTGTCCTGTGTTCCAGTCTGCTCTAAGGTGGATGTATGGGATCTTTTTTCTTTTTTTTTTTTTTTTCCTAATTGTTTCCTATGTGACTAGGCAAGTCCTGGATTTTCTGCTCTCCAAATACCTTTCTGCAGCCACACATGGTACATCCGTCTTACCTGTGAAATTTACTAGGTGAAAGTAGAATGTAGTGTCCATAATAGAAGATACCTTTGAATCCCTCAGCCTGTTGTCCTTTCCTGTAAAGCCCCTTTTATGGAAGTATGTCAAGTCAAACTGAACTGATTCCTTTAGTAAGAGGAATAGAAAGAACTTTTGACCCCTGCCACCAAAAATATCTATATGTATTTTTGAGGGAAAAGACAATCTGAAAAGGCACTTGACCACAGCACAGTCTCCCACTCTGCCTAGTTTTGTCTAAACCACTAGAGTTTCATTCCAATTTGTTGTAAAAGAAACTGAGTTGAGAGATATAAGGGCTTTGTGTTTTGGATTTATTTTGTGTTTTTTGTTTTTCCTTGTGTTAATTTTTCTGCTCTGAAAAAAAGTGAAGGAAAAATGAAAATGAGGAAGAAATAACCCCATTTGTTTTGTCTCTACTATTAGTAAAAATATATTTCATTTTCATAGTAGATCTTGAACAAAAATTGATGTACATTTTTCACTTATACTGTTTCTATTACTCCACTAAGCCCTAAAATATTTTTGGTGCTTCATTAGTTGCTATTTTGACAGTGAAGTATCACATGAAGATTAAATCATATTCATTATCTGACTTGTGCTTTTCATAGTACAGAGCTGGATATGTTGTACTTTTTAATGTTTGAGTTCTCTAACTTACCCTTTGTAGGTGCTGTTTTCAAACCTGACAGCTAATGTATGATTTTGTTCCCTTTCAGACGAGACAAGCTATGGATTTGCATGGAGTTTTGTGGAGGTGGCTCTCTACAGGATATATATCACGGTATGTCAAAACTGTAGTTCCTTAAAATCTAAGTAAAGCTCATTTTCAAAAAAAAGAGATGATTACAGTGTTTTGGATTCCTATAGTTAATATCCAAAATAATCCATTGAAGGTCAGTTTTATCTTACGTATTTACATAATCAGTTGGGTTTGTTTTTGTTGTTTTGGGTTTTTTTTTTTTAAACAAAATTAGCACTAGTGGGATTTTTTTTTGAGCAGCAGAAGTTACTTCCTTCAGTAGCTCATATATCAATCACTGCTTTTCAAAGGCTGTAAGATTAGACAATATTGTGTAGTACAAAAAAAAAAAAAGTTATATCTTGATGTGCTGTCTTCATAGCCATTTTCTTTCTGAGCTTTTGAATTCTATACTACTGCCTACAGATACCTTGATAAGAGGATTGTCATGGATGCTCTTTCCTTTGTAAACAGTGATGTTTTTGTATGTTAGTATAGCAGTAGTGCCAAGAAGGTGAAATACAAAGGTCACCTATATATTTTCTTTAGGCTTATGTCCATTGTGGTGGAAGAAACAAGGGACATGTATGAATCCATTACATAAAGAGAGGATCAGTCAATTGACTGCTAGTTTTCAAGAGAGAAAACCAGTTTTGAGGGATTTTACTGCCTTGGAATTAAGACTTGCTTAGGAAAGGAATATGTCATAACTGAGTAAAATGGTTCTGTGGTTCTGAGTTGATTTTTTTTGGACAGGAAATCCATCCATATCCTAAAGTTTACCCATTAGGATCATTGTGTCCTTCTCCAGTGAATAAACAGCTTGTATACCTTTTACATTTCATTTGGGTGCAGTTCAAACAAGGCACCAGTTCACAGGTTCACATCAGGCTCATGGTGCAGTCATTTGAGCATGGCCTTATTAATTCTTCACATTTCTGCTAATGTTGATAAAAGCATTATGTCTAATGGGCTTTGTCATGTGGAACACCTGTAGAGTAGGAAATGGGCTTGTGACACACAAATGCCTGAACAGATGTTGGACAGGAACCGTTTCCTCTTGCAGCTGATTTTTGGCTTCTCTGCCAGTAGAATAGAAGGTTCTTTTTGAACTTAACAACCCAAAGGGTGTTATTCTAATTGAACTATAGATAGCTATAATCTTAAATCATTTGAGTTAATCAGTATTCAATTTCATAGATTCATAGAAATGTCTGGGTTGAAAGGGACCTCTAGAGGTCATCTAGTCCAACTCCCCTACTGAGAGCAGGGTCATCTTCAACTAGAGCAGGTTGCTCAGAGCCTTGTTGAACCTCACTTTGAATGTCTGCAGGGATGGGGCCACAACCACCTCCCTGGGCAACTTATTCCAGTGTTCCACCACTCTAGTGGTAAATAATTATTTCTAATTTCCTTATTTCTAATTTCTCAAACATACATTCCTAGAAATATTCTTTCTAGGTGCTAATATATTCAGTCTTACGTGGGCTGGGTTCTTTTCTTTCAGAAAAGGGAAGATGGGTTTAGACCTGTTTTGAAGATATATGTTGCACAACACCATATTATGGTTGTTGGTTTTGTAGATAAATCTCATTCCATTTTTAATTCACTACTCCTTGTTTCCTTTTAGAAGCTCCATCCAAATTTTCTATCTGTTTTCTCTGCAAATCCTGCCTGCAATTCCCAGTGTCAAAACCCTTTAATTTTAAGATTGCAGTCCAGTGACTGGGGACAAATCACAGGCCATTCCTCACTTTGTCCAGAATGTATTGATTTTTCCTGTAAGAGACCTGAGTGAAGTGGGATCCTGGAGGAAGAGGAATGCTTCATCTTCCCTTGAGAAGTTGCTAAGCCTGCTCAGAGGAAAAGTTTTAGAGGCTACATGGTGTGGCAGGCCCAGGAGCAGCAGTGCTGGTAGCTAAAGCAAGAAAGGGTTGAGAAGCTGCGGAGAACAGGTCATGGGGTGGCAGGAAAGGGAGAACAGGTCACATGGCAGTGGGAAGGATGGAAAGAGAGAGCAGGTAGCAAAGGGGAGAAGGAGCTCCCTAGGGCTCAAAGGGGACTGAGTGGAGTTTGTTGTATCTCTGAGTCACTGGGTTGAAGTCCAGGCCTGCATAGAAAGATACAATGAGTGTATGCAGGTCAAAGAGTTTTTCTTAAATCACTGCTTCTGTTTCTGTTTCCTTTTAACTACTTTGAGACTTAGATATAGAGGAAGTTAGTTTCCATTCCAACAGGACTAAACATTTTTTTGAGTTAAAAAAAATATTTGGTGGTCTTTGGGATCCTCAGTTTGGGGCAAAGTCTAAGAACATTTACTTCTACTGTAAGATCCAATCAGTGTGAATGGAAGTAATTGAGGTATGAATTTGTAATGGGCAGTATCTTAACCTTATTTTGAGAATTACTTTTTTCACTCCTTCCATTTCAGTAACTGGACCACTTTCAGAACAGCAGATTGCCTACGTAAGCAGAGAAACACTACAGGTAGTATTAATGAGTTCTTGTGGTTGATTTTTAAATGTAAATATTAAAAGCTAAAAAACTACAAATACATGTGATGCCATGGAAGCACAGTGTTTGGATGGCTTAGCATTTTCTAAAGACTTTTAAGGAGGTCCTGTATTATAGCCTAGAACTGATGTATAATTGTATAAACAAATTATCTTGGATCTTTTGAAGAAAAATGTTACCCTCTTTCTGCTGTTAATGTGTGTGTATA
>JAOEGS010003831.1:0-20815 GCA_025447755.1 Corythornis vintsioides
TGAATACACACATGCCTGGCGTATTTCCTCTTCAATGCTTAGGGAAAAAAAAAAAAGCCAATTATTTCAATGTGATGAAATTTAAAAGATGATCTGGGTGTTTCTATGGCCACAGACCTCTGTTTATAGGTTTAGTCTTCCCCCAGAAGTTAAAGAGGAGCCTGGCGACCAATAGGAAAGCAAGACTTCATTCTCCACATTCCATTAGCTTCATAATTCCACGTTAAATGATGGGTTTAGTACCATATGGTGAAGTTTGATATGAAGGAGGAAGGGAAGAAAAATACATACACGCTCATGCACACGTGCATATGCACACACACATTTATAAGTGTATGTGTGAAATATATGTATATACACATATATTTTGCACATGATTAACCTGTCTGGCTTACTTCAGGAAATGACCTCTATTGATGAAGTGAAGCGAAAATTTTTAAACCTTTTCAAGGATTCTTCATGCTGTTCAGATTTGCTTCAGTCTGGATTTGGGGTTGAGATTTTTATTTTAAATTTAACTGCACGGATGGCCTCACTGCAATTCTAATTTTCTGGAGTCAGCCTGGAAACCACAAAGCAGAATTCTTTCCAGGCGCTATGACTTTCAACACGTAACCTAAATAACAATACTGTTTTTACCTAATGGTCTAAACATCTTAAGTATTAAATGAGGGATAAATTCGTCATGAGGTCAAGAGTTAAGGACTCTTAAATAAAAGAGTATTGAGAATGTGCATGTCAAAGACAGCAGTAATATGATTTCCATACATCAGTTTTCTTTTCAGATTACAATTCCACTAGCAAAAAGTCTCTGGGCTTATGTTACTATGGTTCCAAGTTTATCTTAAACCACTAACTAGAAAGGTCCTGGTATTCATCCCCTCAGCCTTCACCTGGCTCTTCTGACTGAATGTGGAAAGACACACTGAAGTTTCTTAAGCAGAATAAGCCTGTTAAAATTTACCACTTTATTACCAATATTACAGCAGTGCCAGGGATCTCTCACCCAAGATCCTAATGGTGTTTTCACCCACTATAAAAAAAACAAAAACAAAAACAAACCTCTTAAAACACCTACTTTGCTACAGAGATAAAGTGAGAAAAAAAGATATGATCTTATTACAAGTAGGGAGAGAAGGTGAAATAAAGCATCTCTAAAACTGAATGTAGGTCTTTGATCTCACTGATCCAGTGAGAACCTGAACATAGCCTTACTAACATAGGTCATATTAAAAGGTGATCCCCACAGACCTGATTCTTTAGCATTTATGATATATATCATTACTCCCAAGGGTGAATATTACTTTTCACCTGAGTTCTGCTTACACTAAAACTGCTGATTTGCACAGGGAGCCAAAAGCACAATCTTATGGGCATCTCAGAAACTAACTCCAGGGTCATGTTCTTGGGGAGACTTTAGGCTGAAGGTACTAAGCCATATGTGAAGGGACCAACTCAGCTTCAAAAAAACCTTTTTCTCTGCTTTTCAGCACTGACTCTCTCTGTACCTGCAGCTGTGGCATGTCAACCATGAACCCACCACTAGCTCTCCACTCACCTTGACAGCAAAGCTCTGATAATATGGTTATCTGCAGAGAACTGATTTTAAGGGGTTGCTGCTCCTGTCTGGAAACTACCCCAATATAAGCAATTCCAGTTTGATCTTTTTAGGTCTTGGACATGAAACTGGGGACAGGCTGAGTCAGTAGTTGGCTGGGAGGTAGACCTTTTCCCTAACAGACCCAACCACTACCGCTCCGGGAAGTGTTGGTGGTAATACAGGAGGTGTTGCTTTTTCCAGTGCCTGTGTCTGTGCTACTTTATTTTTCCCCTCAAGTTCCCTGTTATTGCCTGGACACATCACTGCTGAGGTCTCCACAGCTGGGAAGTCACTCAGTGTTGAACAGCCCTATAGCCTAGGCAGTCTGGTGGAGAGAAGGAATGAAGGATCATTTCCAAAGAAGGTCGAAGGACCACAATCTATGTTCTCATCATGTTTTTCCACATGACAAGCAGTACAGCAACAATTAACTCTGCTTTCTCCTGCAATACCTCAGGTGATCAGAGGGCATACTGGAAGCAAAGGAACTAATAAGTTCTCTTTTTTCTCAGAGGAGCATATTTTCAATTCATAATTTTACATATATATTTCAAAGCTGTTCGCTTCAATGGGTTCCTTAGTAAAATAGTGTTTATATTTGTCTTTATTTTAGAAGAGAAAGCCATTTTCTATGAAAACAAACTATAAAAACACTTTTGAGCCATTATATCAGGAAGTGATAAAGGTCAATGAAGAACCATGAAGACCCATGGGAGCTGCTCTGCTGCATAGATACATTATGGGACTTAGCTTATGGAGAATAAGCCTTTGGAGTGAGATAGGAATGTGAAACCACAACATTTTAAAACAAACCATCAAAACCTTTGGACAGCCTTTGCCTGCAATACCAAGTGCTATCCTAGGTACAAAAGCTTCCCTTGTCCTTTCATTTAGATCTTTGTCTTGGTGAAGGAATTGTCCCATTAAAGATGGAAATCATGGAGAACAAAGAAGAACCTGCTGCAAGTATCTGCTGGAGAGCATGAGGAAAGGAGGAGGGAATGGAAAAATTCCTGCAGTAGTGTGCAAAGTAAATTAAGCTAGAAGGGAGACTTTAATTAATCAAACGGTTTTGAATAGCAAAAGCAGCCAAACATATGCAAAACCTCTTCTGTGGGAAGAGAAGGATCAGCCAGAGCAGGAATGGATCTGAATGTGAAAGCTTAAGGATTTTTTTCTGCCTGACCTATACAATCTGGCTTGGCTAATAATCACCCATATGTTCAAGATGAGTGGAGACAAGATGTCAACTGTCAAAGACCAACACATCTACAAATCCCAGGAAAATGACAACTTATTCAGAAGATGACTGATTAAAATCTGGGATCTCGCCAATCAGAGAAGAAGGTTTCTTGGCTTTTTTATTATAAATTAGGGACTAAGAGTTGTGGAAGCAGCAATCACAGTGGAGATGACCTGCTCTTGTTCTTATTGAAGGCAGTGATGGACCACATTTGATGGGAATAAGGACATAATTTGTTTTGTAAGTCAAAGACATTGGAAGAGGAATCACTCAGGTTAAGTGAATGAGCCTGAAGACTCTTCTCATAGTGCTTGTAATGAGTGCCATAGGACTTTCTTCAGTCATAGATGTTCAGTCTGAGATGGTCACATCTGTTTTTCATCTTTGCCCTTGCTTTTGCATTGTCACAATTAACCAAGACAGTGTTACATAAATTAATATACGTGGCTGGAGCACCCTGAGTCTTTGGGGATACCTGACAGGTTAGAACATTGTAGGTTTAATCTGAATGGCACCAAGGACTCAGTTGAAGATCATGACCTTTGAACTCGCCTTGGCAGAACATGGAGGACTTTATCAGTGTTCCTGGAAATAAGTTTTAATTCAATCACAGTTGTAATCTAAAAAAAACCCTACAATTCTGTGAACATGCAATTTTATTGCTCTGAGGTCAGCACCTCTCAATGGCTCCAGAGGAAAATGCGTTTGAGCTATCACGTAGCTAAACAAGACATCTGTTTCAGCAGATTTACTCTGGCATCTTAGGGGTGAATACCATCATTAAAAAGCCTGTAAAGAAATTACATTGACTTTAAGCTGGATTCTCACCTAACTCTATCCATCTAAGAGTCAGATACCTAATCATCTGTGATTGTCTTGTCAATGGAAAGACTGGGATGAGGCTCATTCCATAGATTTTAGGTTCAGATTAATACTTTTTTTTTTTTTCCACTGAATATATATAACTGATGCAGAGAGCTATATTGACTAGACATATACATTTTAATTTATATAACCAGGTGAAATTAATTTTAGGGCAGCACAAACCTCTTTTTTCTTAAATATTGGAAGTTTGTTTGGGGTCATGCTTTTGGGTATTCCTGATCAAAACTACTTTATACATAATGAAGATAATTAATGAAGACAAATAATCTTATGGAATTGCAATGGGCACAGACTTTAGGTAAAGTTCCATGTCACAACACAAACAGTAAACGTATCCATGGTGATGACAGCGTTGAACAGAACTCACTAAATGCTTCTGTTGCTGTGCAAAGGAAGATTCAGTCTTTATGCAGTTTCAAGTAGTGACTATAGAATCATGTTACTGGATGCTGGATGGAGTTAAATTCATCAACTATAAAGATCTCAGGAACCACAAGCTGACAATTTTCAAACTGTCAGTTTTTACTAAGACTTTTCCCCAAAAATGACTAATTTTGAAAACATTTTCGTTTTTGCCCTAAGGTACATTATACATCAATTCTTTCAATTTATTCTTCTATGCCCATTTGTCATAAAATACTGAATATATTTCGAAGGAAAACAGCTTTAGTTTCTCTGAGACTATCTGGGAAAGAGTATCTCAGGAAGACATAAACATCATCCAAACCCACACTCAGGCACAATCTAAATAAATGCACTTGTCATGTGAATTAAAAGACACATATGATGCTGTGTGGTGCTAGCAAATAAAAGATCTATCACCTCACTACCCCCTCCAGTCATCTGGAATGTAAAGCAAGATATTAAGTACAGAAAACATATTTTCTTTGTACCAAATTCGGTGGAGACTGGGGTCTAAAATCATTTGTACCAAAGCAATATTCTACTGCTGTTTGTGAAATCTTCTAGCCTCTTGATTTCATTCCAGAGGAGAGTGAAAGTCCCTTTCAAAGACTTCTAAGAAGCAAATATTTTAAGGTACTTGGCAATATTTGTCAGCCCTGCGTGGCTTTCCCAGGTAGCCTTGGGCTTCTCAGAGGACACTCAACATCCATGAATTGAACCTCTCAGGCACAATCCATTTTGCAGACCAAGTTGCCTACCTTAATGCATCTCCACGTGGAGTAGGTGTCTAAGATGCCATCCAAGTCAGTGCAGTGCTTGACTAGGGCAGGGAGATCTACTCCAAGACACACATTTACCAGGCTCCCTCTCAGGTGTTCGTGTTGCAGACTAGGAATGACTCCTCTTCCTCCTACATCCTGCCATCCTCAGAAAACCTTCAGAAAAAAAAACCCAAAACCCAATCAAACATCTACATCAGGTTAGGATCAATTTTCTCTCCACACTGGAGACACCATTGCAGGCCTGTTAGGTTAACGATACACTGTCAGGGTATCTATCTTCCCCACATCTCCCAAGCACCCATTCTTAGCATTGTTTCCTAATTGTGTGCAGATTTCTAACCAATAACTCCTCTCTCTTTCACTCCTCTTCCTCAACTCATAATTGATCAGACACTGAACAGCTGCTGGCTATTTTCTCTTCCTGACAAACACTCAGTAATTGTATGTATGGGCTCCAAATCCCTAAACATTTGAAGAGGAGAAGGGCTTGAAAGGGAGCCAGTTCTTTTTACAGCACTGGTACCAGCATCAGTGGCAGGCATTTAAATCATATCAGGGGGGCTGGTGAGGGTGGGGGGTATGCTTGTGGGGGGGTGTTGTCAAATTTGCTGAGATTCACTTTGAGAAGGGGAATTAAAAAAAGAAGAGAAAAAACTGAAACCAGCAATCAACAAACCAAGGCTGCTCAAACAGTTGGAGTCCATCCCAGCTCTAGAGCAGTGGGATTACTCCCAAAAGCAAAGGGCATTTCTTCTGCCTGTGCTCACCCCCATTTCCCAGAGTGCAGATTGTGCATGGGCAATGGGCCAGCTTCATCCCACTTAGGGTTATCCATTAGGAGCATCGCCATTCTCAGGTCCTGATCTGATCTCTTTGAAGAGGAAGAGGACTCTGCAGAGCTGACTCTCAGCTACGTTGGTTTGAGGTGTTTCTCCTGCTCTTTCAGCTGTGTGGAAAGTCTAAGCTAACAGCCTCCTCATCAGGATGTCCCAGCTTTGTGCCAAAACTTAAATGGGTAAACCCAAATCATACTTGGGTGACAACATGTCCCAAACAAACATCATAACTCATTTGTCTGGAACAACAGCTGCTTAACAAAACATACAAGGTCATGCACTTCACTAATTGAGCCTGGCTAGCATAAAATCTCTTTTAAAAATTACCAATCAATTTGTTGGTGAAAATGTAAGAAGTGGACTCATTTTACCAAAGCCCCATCCAATCTGGCCTTGGACACAGATATGCCAGAACATCCAAGGCCTGTGTGTCAGGAGACGTTGGGTGGGAGTTAATTGCAACTGTCTCACAAAAGGAGAGATGAGGTCCTTCTAATATAGGCCAGTGTCCTGTTCTCTTTTTCTAGCAGTTGCAAAGAGGCTTGGCTGGTAGAGTCAGTGGGGACTCAGCTTTAAACTTTAGAAAAAGATTTTTTAAATATCTGCTCTATCACCAAGGAAAAAAAAAAAAAATCTATTCCCCATCTCCAAGCCTTGATTTCTAATGTTGGCATCTTAGTAAAATTCAAACTCCTCAAGCAGCCCTAGAGAAAAATTAAATCCTGATATGAAAATTGACACCTGTGCCACTGTCATTTCACTTCAAAAAGACAAAACAATATGTAATTCCAGGAATAGCTGCTAAAATCTGATAAAATTTTGTGTGGGCCCAGTAACCCTACACTGGACATTTGTGACTACTTCCTAGAGAAACAAGAGAAAGCAAAGAAAATTCTTCTTCTACAAATAGCACATGTAATACTACAATTGGCTACATTCCTAATAGGCTCTCCATGCCAGCAATACAAAGACTGTAACCTTAGAAGAGAGATGTGATTGCTCTCTTGGACTTGAGCTTGCTCTTTAAGGAGCTTGCAGCACAGTTCGACCTGGCTCAGGTGTAGTTGCCTCCCCAGGTAAAGCAAAGGAGTCCTGGAGTCACATAACTGGAGAAGGCGATTAAGAAATCAAGTCTGCTGGGAATAGAACCGATGCCTACATGGCAGCTTAGCTTTCCTCAGCCTCCAGAAAGTGCCCTCAACCACACAATAGTGACCACACATAAGCTTTTCTCTAGAACTTTGAGCCCTGTGTTTGAGTTTAGGTCCTCAAGGAAGCTTAAGACCCACTTAAGACCAGCGCCTGGGAGTTCACGTCACACTACAAGGACTGAAAAGCAGCCAAGCAGCAAATCCTTAGCAGAAATCTTTTTTTATAATGCTTAGCTCATGTAAAATGAAGGCAGACAGATAGCCCCCTGTCATTTTAATTTGGGAAGAAATATAACACTTAGATGATTCTATGATTCTACTTGTAAATTCAGTGCTCCCTCACCCGGTCCTAAGTGTATAAGTAAATCAGTAAAATGAGTAAAAATGATGGCAAAAAGTGCAGTTTTCTACCAAGGGAACACACACACACACCCCCAACAGCACTAAAATCCAGTTTCTGTTTGCCTATGCATGCTTAGTTTTAAAATATTTATAATTTTTAGCATATTTAATCTCTTTCATATTACAGGACCATCCGGAAGGCTCACCACCAGTTTACCAAGGAGTTATAAGAATTAAGGAACATTAATCATTAAGGCAATGGGATCACTGCTTCAAGACACTCTTGCTCTGCAGGAGGACTCATGGCTTTCCCACGGATGGGTGGTGAGCAATCCTTGCTCTTGACATCAGTCATATAAAGGCATGTTTGTAAATTCAGTCCAAATGATTGCTGGGAGTTAAGAGATATTATGGGAAGGGCAGCATGAATTTTGGGCGGCGAAATCCTTGCTAGGCTGGCTTGAAGGACCTGCACCCTTGCACTGTAGCTGTAAACAAGAGGAAGCTTCGATAAAGACCTGGAAAGAATTTTGAGCCATTATAAACGAAAAGGCCTAAATGCAGCTGGGAAAGGAGGCTGGAAAGTCTTGATGATCCTCTTCTGGGAATAAACCCCACCCAGAGGGAAGCAGGATAGCAAACACCAGCTGTGGCAGATGTGGCTGATGTGAGAGGAAGCCAGATTAGGTAAAGCTCTGCTATGACTGGTGTGGAACTCTAGTCTGCTACTGAGAACAAGGTTGGTAACATCAGCTCTTCCCTTTGGTTTTGAAGCTCTGACTACACACAGATAACCCTTGATGGAAGATGTGAAAGATGAAAAAGGGGCAACAAGAAAAGTATTTCACATCACATTAAAATCTGACATTTATACCTCAAGTTCTCTTTATATTTCCTTTGTACCTAACATTTAGAGGATGATTCCATGGACTTCAGCTAAAAGGTGAGATAAATGTTGTGCTAGAAGATTTTGGCTTTAAAGAAACCCTGAAGCAATGAGCTTAGAAGAAGTCAGATGAATCCCACTCATTTTTTCAGGTGTGCAAGAGCATGTCAATGTTGAGTCTAAAATGTTGTTGACTATCTAGGACCTCCAAGGCTTTCTGCCTGTTCTGCTACCACATCTGAGCTGTTCAGTCACTGATAAAAGTTGAATTAGGACAGTCCTTAAGGGCATCAGCAAAGCCCTTTTTGTTTACGTGCTCAATGAAACTATCCACAATGAGTTTCTTTTCCGTCAAAGACACAGTTTCCAGCTATGGGCTGTCATGATTTTCTTTAATTATCACATCTCCAAAGACACTTGCAGCTGTAGGGACTCTTACCCTCCCTAATTACACAGTTAATAAGGGAAGGAGAGAGAACGTCACAGTGCAATGAAGGCCAAGGGCAAATCCAAACACCTTGGATCCACCATTTAGTAACTGAGCTGGCCAGAAACCTTCCTGATCTTGCCAAAGAGGGATGAGGCTATGGAATGAGCTTCCTACAGACGGCTAATGTGGGAGTGAAACTCTCTGCTTACAAAAGGACATTACTTGGACCTTCCTCAAAATAGGTTGGTACGGTCACAGCAGGTTGAGAAGTATTTTTGGAGCAGTTGTACTACAACAGCCAGGAATTTGCTGCTGGGGGTGTGCAGAGAGTAATTTTGGGGGATGAGGGACTTCATTCATCCAGATCCCATGGGACTGTCCTAACCCTACTCTCTAAATTGGAGGGGATATGACTCATTCTCTCTCTTTGGCCACTTCATCCTGCACTGCAGAAGAGTTTCCCATTGAAAATTTCATGGAGACTGGAACATTTCTGGGGGGTGAAAAAAGTCCTCTGCTTTTTGACATTTAAATGAAACAAAATATGAAATTTGATCAACAGTTCCTGTATTGCTGTCATGTATAAGTACAAAGATGAGGCCAAAATCAGCATAAAATCCCATCATGTTTTGAGAAGATTCAAGTTTGTTCACACTATAAATGGGAAGGAAAAAAATACTTTGTTCCTACATGTTCAAAATGCTGGTTTTTTCTTTTTTCTTTTTTTTTTTTTTTTTTTTTTTAATTTTTCTGCCCACAGATCCTAAGTATTAATAGCCACAAATCCTTAAAAGCATTTCTTGATTACTCAGAACCACTCACTCAGGGTTTGCCTGCAGAGGTCACTTGGGGAGCTCCAAGCAAGGGAGAACAGCTCCAACATAAGTGAGGGACAAGCCATGAGATTACCCCCACCTGCCAAACTGACTTTAGTGGATATGGTCATAGAAGAGTGACAGGTCTCAACCTTTTCATCAGAAACCACTTTGTCATATCCAAGCCATAAGCTGGAGAGAATGAGACCAAGGCATTCTTTCTGCTTTCTATTTGGAGTGCTGGTCATCTCTTGAGAAAGCACAGGCTGTCAAGTTGGAAGTGATGCTTGAATTCATACAACCCATAAACATCACCTCTTACTTGTCTATCAATAGCACATGACAGCCGAACACCACAAACAGTAGGGTGAGGGAGGTGATTCTGCTCCTCTGCTCTGGTGAGACACACCTGCTGTAGTGCTGTCCATCTCTGGAGTCCTCAGTACAACAGAGACAGGAACATGGTGGAGCAGGGCCAGAGGACCCCCAACAATGCTGAGAGGGCTGGAATCCCTCTCCTGGGAGGCCAGGTTGGGAGAGTTGGATCTGTTCAGCCTGGAGAATGCTCTGAAGAGATCTTCTGGTGCCTATAAGAAAGATGGGGACAATATTTTTAGCAGAGCCAATTGTGACAGGACAAGGGGTGATGGTTTTAAAATAAAAGAAGGAGGTTTAGAGATTCAGATGAGACAGAAGGAAGAAATTTTTGATGCTGAGGATGGTGAAGCACTGACCCAGGTTGCCGAGAGAGGTGGTTGATGCCCCATCTCTGGCACCAACCCAGGTGAGGTTGGCCAGGACTCTGATTAACCTGCTCTAGTTGCAGATGTCCCTGCTTAGTGCAGGGGGGTTGGACTAGATGACCTTTAAATGTCCCTTCCTACCCAAACAATTCCATGGTCCTATGATTCTTCAACAGAATGTAATCAGAAAGAACTGAGTGTAGAGAAAAGGAAACAAGGCATGTTATTTTATCACCTCACTGCATATATCAGTACATCCCTAAAGCTGACAAGAGAAAGGCCTTTAGTTCCTTTCCCTTTAAACATAATTTCCTATGCATGCAAGTAACATGAACACTGCAATTATATAGCCAAGGTAGCTGAAGACAGAACACGAGAGAAAAAAAAAATATTAGGAGGAAAGATTTATGGCTCTTCCAAAAGATGGAATTGAAATATGTAAAAGAGGGCAGCACTGATTGCCAAAATACTGGAGGTTTTCTGTTCCTTCCACCGTGCTGTATTGTGAGCGGTGTTTGGAAGAGGGGGGAGCAGAGAAGCATTGGAATCTCAGGGTTTTTATTTCACCATGAAACTTTAGTACAAGAAATTTTAATTGTGGATCCTTGTGGACAAGACCTTGAAATCCTACCCAGCCAGAGCTTTCTGGTCCCGGAGTGTTCTTGGAACTGGTTGTGGCTCCCAGTCACTTGGTTGTTTTATCCAAGTTTGTTCTCTCAGTCCATCAGTGGGATATAGAATGGGTTAGAGGGTTAACTATTTGTTGGCAGCCTTAGAGGGTTTGGTCAGGGGCTGTTTCCTTGCTAGCCACGCAGGCAGAGTGTTTATATCTATTTTAGAGGGTATTGCCGGGAGAGTTTTCGGGTTTGATTTTTTTTCTGTATTCTTCTTTGGTTTTTTGTTTGTTATTTTTTTCTTTGGAAATGGATAGGCCTTTAATGCAGTTGGCACCTAATCAAGAAACTTTGGAGAAGGAACACGAGTGCAGCCGCCCTGAGTAATTGATTGTGGCTACTGGTTGACTGCATCAGTGTTTGCGATAGCGTGAAATACTATACTTCGCTGTGCCTCAAAATTATCAGGGTATTTAATCATGGACTGGGCATGTCTCTGATGTATTTATGTGTATTACCATCAGAGGGTCACTTGGGCGACGCGCTGAGATAATGGAAAGAAAGAGGACTTGGACCTTCAGGCAATATATCTTCTCGTTCAACTTTTCAATTTACAGAACTTCTTGGGAAATACCAGTAGCCAACTAATGCGCCTCCAGATGATTAATCTGCATTTTAGAGTGTGAATATTTTGATTCAGGTCCTCCGTGGGTATAAGTTGGAGGTACCCCTGTGACATTGATATAGACCAGATGAAAATTTGGCTTAGCTACTCTGAAAGGTGGGTCAGGAATCCACAAGAGAAATCTGCACGAGCTCGGATTATTTGGACTTTTCTATTTCTCAAGTCCAAATATACTATAAAAACAGCCCCTCCTGCAGAATTGTCCTGTTTCCAGATCCCCCAGAAAAACCTGCAGTGGTGAAAGTTTTGAGACGTCTGAAATCAAAAGGTGATTTAGTTAAACTATTTAGCAAAATCTTGTTTGTGTTCTAAGGAGGCTTGAAAAAGGATTCTTGAAGCAATACTGACATTTCCCCATTGTTTTCATTTCCCAGGCTTCAACAGATTATTTTTTTATTTCTAAATTTTCAGACAATTCTCTTCTTCATTGCTTTAAAATAAACATAGTGATTGATTTCACTTCTTAAAGTTATTTTTGTTACAGAATCTTAATAAATACCAACTTCAGGAAGCTAAACACCTTGATAACTACTCACAGAACATTTTTAATAGTATACTAACGAGGTTACAACATTTTCACTAAGATTTTTCCTGCCATCCCTCACACACCTTCCCTCTGCCAATAGCTACACATTTCCTGCAAAATCATCTCGAGGACCAGGATAAAAGTCCTCTATTAAAGCTGCCACGGAGAAGAAGGACAAAGAGCAGATGGCACATTTCATTACCTTGCTAATCCCCACGCACATATCAGCCACACAGACTGGCATTCAACTGCACTATTTTTATATGCCCAGGAGTTAGATGTCTGAATCTAAGCAAGTCAAGCTCTCTCCGTGTAATAGTCAGAAGAGGGAAATTACAGCCTGAAAAAGGTTTCTGTGTCCGATTCACCTTCTGAGGATGCATTTTTCTCTCCTCTGATTGCACGGGTGTAGGGTGAATAGATCAAACTTGGACACAGTAAAGAGACAAGTTGTCCTCTTGTACTTGGCCCTGGTGAGGTCACACCTCGAATCCTGGGTTCAGGTTTTGGCCCCTCACTCCAGGTTGCCTTCAAGCTACACCAGAGGAGGATTAGGTTGGACACGAGGAACAATTTATTTCATGCAAGGGTTGTCAAGCTGCCCAGGGCAGTGGTGGAGTCCCCGTGATCCCTGAAGGGTTTTCAAAACCATGGAGATTTAGTGCTGAGAGACATGGGTTAGTGGTGCCCTGGCAGTGCTGGGGGATGATTGTGGATTGGGATGATCTAAAAGGTCTCTTCCCACCTAAATGATTCTGTGATTTTAAGATGAAGAGGGATAAACCCAAACATGTGTTCTTTTATCTTCTTCCATTTCCAACAACCCAGAGAAAACCAACAAATTCAGCTTTAGCTCTTCCCTTATATCTGACAGCATAACACAGTAACCACATAAAATTTAGTTACACCTTATACACAGGACAAAGACATGACTATGCATAATAGTTAAATGACTGTTCCTCCCAGGAAGAACTTTACCTTGAGTGGGTCAAGGCATTCAAATACTCACACAAAAATTATAGCACTAAAATGTATGTCTCAGTGCTTACTACTTCACAAGCATCTTCCTTGCTGACCCAGAAGTCATAACTTGGTCCATCTGATGTCTGGGGTGTAGCTGTTCTGAACAGGCACACTTTGTCCCTTCTGATTAGGATATATCTGAGGAAAGAAAAGAAACAGTTACCAGGGGCAAGTAAAGGGAGACTGAATCTGAAATCTTAGAGAATTCACCTGAAAATCTAGAGGAAGGCAATAGCTGGAGTATCCTTCGCTTCCATAATTAACAGCTCATCAGTGTCAGCTCATCATGTTTGTGTCATACTAACTGAAAATTGACTGGTTTAAAACAGAGAAATGTTGTAATATATGTTAACCAAAGCTGACATACCTTCTTTCAACCCTTTTACCACAGAAACCCAGCATGGTGGGGCTTGGAAGGGACATCTGCAGATCATCTTGTCCAGCCCCACTGCCACAGCAGGGTCACGCAGAGCAGGGAGCCCAGGGTTGTATTATCCAGGCAGATTTGGAATCTTTCCAGAGGAGGAGACTCCACAACTTCTCTGGGAAGCCTGGGATAGGCTCTGACACCCTCACAGCAAACAACTTTCTCCTCATGCTCAGACAGAACCTCCTGAGTTCCAGTTTGTGCCTGGTGCCCTTGTCCTATTACTGAGTACCACTGACCAGAGTCTGGCCCCATCCTCTAGCCTCCCAGGGGCCCTTTAGCTCTTGCTCAGAATTGCTCAGCTCCCCTCTCAGGCTGCTCTTCCCCAGCTGAACAGCCTCAGGGCTCTCAGCCTTACCTCAGCACAAAGATGCTCAAGTCCCTCAGCATCTTCTCAGCCTCTGCTGGACTCTCTCCAGTAGTTCCTTGTCTCTCTTGAATTGGGCAGGCCAGAACTGGACACAATACTCCAGATGTGTTGTCACTGGGGCAGAGCAGAGGGGGAGGAGAATCTCCCTTGACAGTGCTAGATACACTCTTCTGAATGCACCCCAATGCACTGTCCTTCTATCCTTCTGTCTGTCTCTAATATGCTGAATCATTAGTTTTTCATGGAAAGTAGCCTTTTCTTTTTGAAACTTGCACTCTGTCTGAAAAAAAAAAAAAAAAAAGAAAAGAAAAAAAATCATGGAAAAATGTAGCTGTAGTACTAGGTACTGTTGTGCCAGATTCTCACTTGGCTTGGATCACTCTACCTCTTCTGACCTCAATAAGAATTTAACTCGAGGGCAAGCAAAGAAGAACTTGGTGTTCAGTCACAGAGTGTGGCTAATCTGCTGAATAAATCCAACGAGACCAACCAGTTGCTCCATAAACTCACAGTAGCCCATGGCCAATGCATTGCTCTCAAGCAGTGGCACAGCAGCTTAATTGAAGCCTTGCATTGTTATTGTTGTTGTTGTCATTTTTAAAGGCTTTGGCTTTTTTCCATGAGCCTTTGCCAGGTTTCTCAATATTGTCACTGGCATTGCACTGAAGCTATTAAGTTTTTCCTGATGTGAGCATGAGTTAGAAATTTGGCTCATTTCAGAAAAAAAAAAAATAAAAAAAAAAAATGAAAGCCCACTCTTTTAAATGTTTTCAGCAGGGACAGCTTGGCATTTATCCTATCAATAAGAAGTGCATAAAACTTAACAATACCCCATATTTAAGTCCCCAGACATATGTCCCTGACTTTGAGCCCACTGCTACTGCACAACATGAAGTTAGTGCAGTTTTTCCCTCTCTGCATCCTCCATGGCTGTACATGGAGTTATCTATGAACCTTCCAGTTCTTCATCAGCTGAAGCTATTTTACATTGACAGATGCCATTTCCAATAGAGAACAGAGATTGCAAAGCAATCTTCTGATCCCAAGAGAAGTTGGACCAGATGATCCCAGAGGTCCCTCCCAACCTTGCATTCTATGATTCTATGACTGTATATGACTGTGATTCAAGACACTTTTGCCTTGAAGCCACAGGAAAAAAAAAAAAAAGTAGCATCTCTCCCTAACCCTTCCCAGCCTTGCCACAGTTTCTGTGCCTCCTGAGGATGGACACCACCTCTGTAGAATGGTGGTGTGGTACAGACTGCACTTGAAAGCACCAGTAAAAATTACACTTCTCTGCTCTTTGCTGCATAACTAAATGGTTCATGTTGAGATATTTAGTACATATGGATTTAGGGGCAGGGAGGGAGGCAGAGGGGCAGTGGAAATTAGCTGCTTTCCCTTGTGTGTCTGGAGGTTTTGTCCTGCTTTTTTGTTTTGTTTCTACAGCTCTGAGAGACAGAGGAAGGAGAAATGAGGAGTGGAGAAATGTGAAGGAAAGAAAGGGAAAGAATAGAAATATTTCTGTACTGATGTTAAGTGATATGCAGAGGAAAAGGAGAGAAAGAAAGAGGAGCACATTAACAAATCTCTATTCAAATCCTAACTTACAAGTGAAAATGTGTTGGCTCCTTCTAAATCCCTACAGAGATTTTGAGACATTGAAGCCAGCAGACACCCTATGATCATCTAATCTGACCTTTCTTAACTCAGTCTAGAAACTTTACCCAGTGATTCCTGGAATGGAAGGAATTATCCCCACTATGTGAGTACATTTCTAAGATGCAGCTTAATAAACTGATTATGGGTATCATGTTGCCTGTGATAGCAGAGCACTGGATGTCATGGACTGGTTCCTGTGTTCCTCGGGAGGAATGTTACCAATGACTTGTGGTTGAGCTAAAGCACATTTATCCTTTCCTCCTGCAACTGCTACTAATTCTGATACTGCTGACAGAGCTGCCTCATCCTAGCATGCATCAGGAGATTCATTGCCCTATGAATCACAGTGCAGAGAGCGAGCTGTGTCGCTAAGATTTCCCAGTTCTTTCCTGAACTCATCAGGTTAAGGTAGACCAGTTTGGCTCTTGTCAAAGTTAAAGCTGCAGCCACAGGAGTTTAGTGCTGTGTGGTGCAGACCCCATCAGATTCCATGCTGCCATGCCTTAGATAGAGGAAGATTTGCATTGCTGGTCATTCCAGCCATTTTAAAGGAGGTATTTATGCTGTCTCATTATCCAATAAAACAGGTAGGCAGACATGTCCTGAAAGAGTCTCCACGCCATGGATGAAGGTGTGTCAGAAGCCATCATCTTCATCTCACATAGCAGTTCTACGTTTGGGAGAGGTGCTGCTCTATCTTATCTAATTCACTCCTTGACTCCTGAAAAGTGTGTCAGTTTTGTAAGGTTATGACAGCTCAACTTTCCACGATGATGTATTCTGCTGATGACCCTAATTTTCATCAAGCAGAAAATACATTTTTTTTCCCAGGCTCTGCCAGCCTCACAGAAAAGAAGTTTGTCCTCCTGGTCAAACAGAACCTCTTGGGTTCCAGTTTGTGCCCAATGCCCTTTGTCCTGTCACTGAGCACCACTGACCAGAGCCTAGATCAATCCTCTTGCCCCCCCGGGGGACCTTTAGCTCTTGAGCAATGAAAAGATCCCCTTTTAGGCTGCTCTTCTCCAGCTGAACAGCCCCAGGGCTCTCAGCCTTACCTCAGCACAGAGATGCTCCAGTCCCTCAGCATCTTCACAGCTTCTGTTGGACTCTGTCCAGTAGTTCCTTGTCTCTCTTGGATTATGCAGGCCAGAACTAGACACAGGTCTCCAGAGTTGACATCATCAGGGTAAAATAGAGGGGGAAGAGAACCTCCTTTGACTTGTTGACCACATTTTTCTGAATGCATCCCAGGATACCATTGACCTCCTTGCCTACAAGAACACACTACTAGTTAACCTGTTATCCACCTGCACTCCCAGGTTCTTCTCTGTGGGTATTGCTTAATTACTTATAATTGCATCCCAGACCCTGCCTTTTCTACTCACCAGAATCTCTCCATTTTTTGTACAGAGAAAGATTATTGCCCTGACATTTCTAGTGAAAGCCACTCTGGCTTTTAACTATACAATCTAGACAGGACATTTAAGTCTTAGCTAGTCACTCTTGGCTTTCTTCTTAATATGTGGAAAGAAACAGGCATCGCCAGAAAGGAAGAAACACCCTTTTGAGATGCATCCCTCACCCAATAGACTATCAAATGAACCTTGTTGACCAGCTGAGATGAGCAATTAAGTCAGATGAGATTAATTCCACATTTAGAATCCATTTTCCAGCAGAAATTCAGGATGTGTTTAATTTTAAACATCACGTATTGAGATGAATATTTGCAGAAATACTGGCTTTTGACCATTTTTGAGCTTAAGCAAAAATGGTTTTTGTCATTCTACAATTATTTCTTCTCTCTCCCAAAATAGGGACATTTTAGGCTCGTATTCCTTCCCAAGTTGCCAGTTTTATAATATAATTATTTCTCATTCATTGATTTGTTCTCTTATCACCAGTTTCTTGTCAGGAGTGGCAGCTGCCAGTCTTACCTTTAACACCAGCCTGTTTTGTCCAAGTGACCTCTCTAATTCTGGTTAGAGCTATAGTAAGAGTGACAGAATTTATCTATGAAAATTTCTGATGTACATATTACTGAGAGAGCCATTGAACTGCATTATCCATGTGTATAAATACTTACTTTTTTCTATCTGTCCTTTGGATGTACCATGCTGGGACTCTAGGAATTAATGATGACTGCAAGAGTTTTCTAGAAGAAGAATGTAATTAATAACCTAAGATTTTCCTTTTTTTTTCTCTTTTTTTTTTTTTCTTTTAATAAGGAGACAGCATTTGGTCAGTGAATTGCAATATTCTATCCTCTCTCCAAAAAGGATGTTAAAGTATTTAAACCTTAACTGTTATCCTCATGTTCCTTGAAACAAAGTGATCCTGCTCACTGCTACCTGCATGGTGGAGCTATTACTGACATGTGGGCATTAATTGTGCAAAGACAATGGATCCCATCCTGAGCTTCGGGACACTCTGGGGAAGAAAAGGTGGAGAGGCTTTATCTGGGAGAGCTGAGAGCAAAGAGCAGTAACTTATATACTTTTCTCGTCCAAAGTACTGTTCAGAGCCTGAGATGTAAGAGGGTTTGTCAGTCTACAGAAGATGGATTAGAGAGCTCATGTAAGTGTGGCTGCATAATAAATGCAATTTATCCCTGGATCCACAATCTGCACGAGGCTGACCCTGAAGGGATGCCCGTGTCTCCACACAGTGCATCAATGCATGCTCATATCACTGTGGAGAATGTATTTAGGTGTCAAAGGGCTGTGGTCAATCAATCACTCCTTTGGCCACCACCTCTCTCTCCCCTCCTCTCCCCTCAGGGGGGCAACGTTCTGTATTTTATTCTTCTTAGTCATCATTTATTTCTTTTGAAAGAACAAACCTCCTTTGTTTAGGGCTCCTATAAGTTGCACGAGATGGGAGGGGTTGGGGGGATTCTCTCACAGGGTCTCAGAGGCAAAGCCCACAGCTGATTTCTGAGTACACCACGTACCATGGTGTCACAAAGATACCACAAACAGAAAGAAGTCATGCAGCCATGTGTTATGGGAGCTGGCCCCATATTCATGCCAAGATTCTGGATTTCCTGGCGCTCTAAAGCTCTTTGGACCACGGGGATTATACATTGCACAAGGTATCAGATGCCAAACACTGACTTTTAAAAAAAGCACATGGGAAACAAATCAAAATGACCTCGTAAAGAAAGCATCCTATAGATATGTTTTTAACAATAACAGAGCAGGAAACTTTGCCTTATTAGACATTTACTCAGATTATCTGCCTGCTGGCATTCCTTAAGTGCACTTGAACACACGCTGGGCCACCTAGGTCTGGGATCATCTCTGATTTCACAAACTGAGCAAGGTCAGCCCAGGGCAGAGGTTGGATAAGATTCCTCTCATTATAACCTCCACTGTCCATCAAAAAATGGGGCTTTTCCATCAACTGGCAATGAACTTCTTTTTTCAGTCAGAGCTGGGAACAGCTGGAGTTGTTCTGGGTCAAATACACATCCTTCTGACTGCATGGCCATTGGTTCACTGGGAATGTTCACCCCAAATGGCCTGAAGTTATTTTTAACTTACCTTCCAACATTCTACAATGCCTTTGATAAATAAAATGCTACACACAGTATGCATCTTACTGACTTCCCCCTGCCAGGGAAGAGATACAGCATCAAGAGTTCTCTGGCCAGCAGAACCCTTGAACATTTGCTCTGCTTTCAGCACCTGAGTAATGCTGTCAAACTCAATTGCAGAATTTCAAGCAGGCAACATCCACACAGATATTTTGGAACTTAAACTGCCTTCAGTGGGATTCAAGTACCATAAATATAGATGTCTACAGTGTAGAAAGCTACCTAAACTTGTAATTCTCAGCTCTCCTCAGAGTCAATTAAAAAAAAAAAAAAAAAGGTCTTTGGACATCCCTGCTCACTGCAGGGGGGTTGGACTAGATGACCTTGGAAGGTCCCTTCCAATCCAAACCATTTTATGTCATAAGACATACAATCTAGTGAACACATCCATTTTAGGATGAATAAATCATAAAAAGTGGCTGAATTAATACAGTAAGTTTATTTTTGGCAGTCCACAAGCTGCAGCATTTCTTGTTCATCACTAGGAACCCTATTTTAATATGTTCTTGAGCAATGGCATCAGGCTGTGGGTTGAATAACACTTCAAACAACCACTGCCTATAGAGGAATCAATCTCATTTAGCCATCCTGTGACATTCATTTTCTCTAAAGTCACCAAAAGGACCGTCCATCCCATAAGCTCAGAATATTTAAAAGAATTAGCTACTTATTTTGGGTTTCTGCAGAGAAAACTTAGTCTGAGCAAGATTAGAAATAAAAATAGTCTAAACTAGACTCTCCACCTGCACTCTCCACCTGATGAGTTTCTACACATAGACTTGATTTCCATCCAGCAACTGTCAGCAGCATTCTGGATTGAAAAACAGTCTATCCAGTCCCCTTTGGAATCCCAGGGAATTTGTGTTTGGTACCCTGGAAACCTGCATTCTTGTGCTCACCAGTCTTCTCCTCCTGATCTCTGCTCTTCTGTGGGCTTCACTCTCTTCACATCTGTACCTCACCCTCTCCCTCCAAAAAAATGCCTCTTTCCAAGGGAGGCCTTGCTGCTTTCAGGAGGGTTGTAATTGCCATTTCCTCTCTTTGGCCCAAAGGGTAGTATCTGATACAAGACAAACAAGCAATCCTGTCTCTTGCTGCTCAGCTGCAGGGCTTTTTTTTTTGTAAAGAACTGTCAATTATAGCACACATATAGTTCACTTTCCCCCTTTTAAAATATATATAATTAAAAATAATTTTTCAGCTGGTATGCTTCCTTGAGTGGATTTGTCCTTAGGCTGCTTAATAATTTTGATCCAGATTCACCTTCACCCTTGGGCACAACCAGGAATCCCTCAGAATGGGAGGAAACTCATGGAGAGAGGCTACAAATGGCAGCTCTGGCTGCAATTGGAATAAAGACAGTAAAATTCTGATGATCTCTGCAAATATCTGAATATGGCAGAAAGCAAGAAGGTTGCTACAGCAGTGATGTGTGTTATGCCAGATCCTATATCCCTGATAGAGAGTGCAGGGAAGGGCAGGGATCTGAGAAAGGGAGGGGATGTGGGAAGCCAGATGAAAAGTTTTATTAGGTGATTATTAAACTATTCCATAGTGCCAAGCACAGCACAAGGCTGCCAGCTTGTCTTACTTCAAAACCAAAATGAAAATAATGAGAGGGGTCCTAATCATGGGGTGTCTAATGGCTGATTTTCTATCTGTGCTGGCTGACAAGCTTCCCCACCCTCATCAGTCTGGAAGACTGATGCAGAGTGCATCTCAGAGGTGCAGAGAAGCTTCCCTCAAGAGCAATACTCTTTCAGCTCACTCTGGTGCTCTTCATAGATAACAGGCT
>JAOEGS010003831.1:20915-50480 GCA_025447755.1 Corythornis vintsioides
CTCAGAGGTGCAGAGAAGCTTCCCTCAAGAGCAATACTCTTTCAGCTCACTCTGGTGCTCTTCATAGATAACAGGCTCCTAATCCAGTAATAAAAACTGTGATGAGAACCCAAACTACCCAGCAGCCAGGGCTACCAGAGGCTGGCTTCTTTCCCAGTGAATGGAGAGAAGATGGGACTGACTGTCTTTCAACCACCTCCTCATGGAGCCTAATGCTTGTGTCATGACTGATTCATTTCATAGACAGCAGCATCTAGGAGACTAGAGAGTGGGTGGTCTGAATTATATGTCACTGCCACGTAATGAAACACCAGCTTGGGCATCTTCATCCAGTTAGGCACCTTAATAGGTGGTCTGAATAGAATCTGTTCTTTACCTATGGGATACAGACACCTACCATGGAAAGCAAAACTTTCTCCTGAGAGGTGGGACACCTCTTTCCTTGTCTTCTGGCTTCAGTCCCCAGGAGAGGTAGTCAGGTCAAGAGCAGTAGGGTTATAAGTGTTTGTGTGTCTAAACCTAATGGCAACTGCAAAAAGCATGTGAATGCTGAGCGAAAAAGTTCCAGGTTCTTGACTTAGCAAAGCATTTTATCACACATTTTGAATCTGACTGCATTTGATGGGCAGGCGTTTGGCAGGGACTTGTCGAAGGCAGGTCTCAGACACAAAAATGTGCTGTGACTCAGCAGCAATGTAGACCAGGAGACTGATCCTGCAGCACACATGGGCTAGATGGACCCACAACATCCATCTGGGAAGACCGTATTCATTGGGGTAAGGTCTTCTTCAATATGAATGGCTTTCATCCCTCCAAAGGGCTGGTACAAGGTTTTTCTCTTACATCATCAGCCTTATGATTCTGCAGGCTGTGGTTAGCATATTTTCACATGCCTGCCTAAATCACATTCTCCGAGGACTATTCCTGCCATTTCCATTGAACTTCTCTTGCTAGAAACTGCCTCCACACCCATTTTTCATTTGCCTCGACCTCCTTTTCATCTCACTACTGTGGTGATGGTGACCTCCTCACACCCCTGGACCAGATCCAGGGACCTGAGCAGGTCACCGTCACCATGCCAGCTTGGCACAGCAAAGGCAATACAAGACAGGCTTCCTTGACCTATGATGTGGTCCACCCACCTGATCACAAGTGTTCCATGGGGTGTTTTAAGGATCTGGTGGCAGATTTCCATGCCTAGAACAAGCGGTGCTGGTAATTCTCCAAGAGACGGAAGGGAGGAATATGCAGCGCTGAGCGGAAAGGCAGTGCCCTTCTTAGTGAACTGCGTGGGGCTGACGTAATGTTCTGTGCTGTGATATTCCCAGTAGGAACATATGACTTTGACAGGTTTGTGGGAAGCCATCTTGTTAATGTAACAGCAACTCAGAGCAGCCCAGCCCCAGTTTAACCACTGTGTGTGCACACGCACGTCCGTGTGGTTTCACCCGCGAGCACGGAGTCAATGGGACTGGTGTTGCCATAGAATCCACTCTGTCTTGGTCCCTTCCCAGTAAACTATTGGCTCACCATAAATGGATCTGGTAAGATTCTCCTCTACAATTATTAGCTGGATGAGTCTGTGGGGTGGATGGATGGAGAAAGAGACCTCAAGGCTTCAGCACTCGCAAATCCCACAGCAAGTTCCTATCTACTCCCACTCCTGTAGGAACACCATGGCAACAAGCTCTAACTGTGCAAATTGGCTGCAAAATGCTTTGCCTCAGTTGGTAACAATACTTTTTCTTTCTCCTGACATCCAAAATACACTTGCACCCCACCAAACGCCCCTTACCAGCGCCCAGTGTGATAAGCAATTAATTTGGCTAAGTATTCCTTTTCAAGAAGCTAAAGCTGTTAGACTTGCTGGTCTTAGAGAAGACACTAAATCTGCTTTCTTCTCTACCAGACCATTTCTGCAGAACACCACCAAATTGCCTCTTGGATCCAAATGATGCGAGAGCAGTTGTTGAGCTTGCAAAGCCTTCTGAACTTGCCTACCATGCATGAGAAGCTTTTTCTGCAAAGGCATTTCTTCTCTTTAGAGCAGGAAAAGGTCTGGGTGGGCAGGTGATTTGGACCCTATGCTACAAGGTATTTTTCTGAGGAATCATTACACTTTAAATCAATTTCCACAGTGATTCTAATGCTCTCTCTCACCACAGGTTAAAAAGGGTTCCTCTAATTTAAAGTCTAAGGTATTCAGTCTCAAAATGCTATTCAAATTCCACTGCAGATTCACAGCCTGCTTTCTCCACCAGAAAGCCATTGTGGTCTTGGTAGCTGGCATGACCTCATTCAGACATAGTCTTCCCTATCTTTTGCAGTCCCTCAGGTGTATTGCAATTTGTATTGCAGCAGTACTAAGAGAATCTACATAAAATCATAGAACCACCCGGAAAAAGTAGGTCTCCAAGACAAGGAGCTTCTAAAGACAGTACAAAGAGAGAAACTAGGAGAGAGGGGGGTAAAAATGATGGAGTGAAGCAATTTAAGGATACTGGTTCTCTGTCACATCATCTTGCTCAGATCCTCAAGGAGGATGAGAGGATTTGATACTCCCAGTGCTTTTTGTTTTTAAAGGGAAAAAAATTTATCATAGCACATATACAGAACATGATGCTGAGAGGTTCATGTTTTACATTGGAAAAGAAAGATTATGATAAACTCATTATTTAAAAATCTTTGAGTGAGAAAGATGGGAAGGGAAGAGGGAGGAATAATTTAAAAATCTTTGAGTGAGGGAGATGGGAAGGGAAGAGGGAGGAATAATTCCAGTTGTAGCACAGAATAAAGTATAGAGGCCACTGGAACTGTAAAGAAAAGGGACAAACCAAAGTAGTAGGTCAGGTGAGCAGCACTGATGATGTTGTTGTCTTTGAACAGTCACTAGACATAAAAAAAACCCATAAGCTATTAAAGTCATGTCAGCAGCAAAAAGTTGGCAGGAAGCAGTGCCTGCACTGAGTGGTGCTGGGCTGCACAAGAAAAGCTGCTTATCATGCAGAACCACTTACCCAACCCTCAAATTTGACTTTCTCACTCCAACTGCAGCAGCCTCTCCCTCAGCTGAAAGGGTCACATTCCCATGCTGCATTTTGGTTCCTTTTCACTCCATCTTGAAGGTAGAACTGGTGCACATAATCCAAATCAGGAAGTTTGTGTCATCAGTAGACTCACTTCTTCATTGGCCACGTTCAAGAAGCATTGAACTAAATAGGACAAAGAAAACCAGGTGGTTTGAGAGTTTGGTTGATGCATCATTCCAGGTGAGGTTGGACAGTTCTCCAAATAACCTGCTGTAGTTGCAGATGTCCCTGCTCAGTGCAAGGAGGTTGAACTAGATTACCTTGAAAGGTCCCTTCCAACACAAACCATTCTATGATTCTGTGATTCCACAATTTTGTGAAAGGTATTTCTATTTGGATAGCAAGCTTTGATTGCAGCTGAGTTCCTAGATTCTCCCTTGGGCATATCATTGACCTCTCCATAAGGCAGCATTAGCTTGATTGTGCTCAGAGAGAGCATCCATTTTCTTCCTGGGACCATTTTTATCCTCAAGAGGAGACACTCATTGCTCTCCTGCTCCTTATGCTTGTGCTCATTCTTGTTCATTCCTCTCAGATAAAGTAACATTTACTTAAGACTGGAAAATCTTACTTTATGAACCTTTTACTTCATGGCTTGGGCTTGTCTCAGCTGAAAAATTAGAGGTCATATCCTCACGTAGTATAAAACGGGAATCGGGCCAGTTTCTACCAGGGGAGAATCCAACCTCCCCTGGCAAGAACAATGTTGCTCAGATCGACCAGTGAGGGTTAACGGGCTGTCATGCTTCACTTTAAACATCATCCTAACAAAAGGAGAACACAGGAGACATAGAAAAGGAGCGAGAGATTTTCTGAGGGAGCATAAATGTAATTGCAGTCAGAGGCTGATATTTTCCATGGTTTGCAGGAGAGTCATTCACAAGCCTCAGACATCAATAAATGAACCTTTAACTTGCCTCCTAGCTCTGTTATCCATTCCACACAACGCTTTAATTACTTGGTGCCTAAAGAAGCATTTTGGACATTGAAGTCTGTCACCCCTTAAGCTGTCTGCCTGACTCTTCATTTCATGAACAAGATACACACAACCTCGTTTAGCCAATGGCAGGCTGGTCACACAAGTATTATGTTTTTCCTCTCGCTGTCTACTGTTTCACCACTGTAGGAATTACACGGCCAAGAGCACAGTAGGAATAATGGCTCTATTCATTTCCCCCTGGGACTAATTCTTACAGATGGCAAGCACCACGATGGGGCAAATTAGCTTCTTATTTCATTGGGAGGCTTAAAGTTATAAGCTCATTTTGTTGTTGTTTACGGGATAGCTCACCACAGGACGGTGCAACCCTGTACATTGCTGTTAGAAGGGAAAGAAGCAAATCCTGTACCAGCGGTGGTCAGGGGGTAGGAAAGGGGATGCTAGGAGGACCCTGTCACTGCTGAGCCCATACCCGTCGTGTGCTCAGAACTGTGGCCAGAGGAAAGCTTTCTGGCTGCCTGGGCTCCCAGTCAGGTGCTGATACAAACGGGAGGCTTAGCAGTGCTGCAATCCAGGATCACAGCCGTGGTGGTTTGGGAAATCAGGATTTGTGAGTGCTTTCTGGGGAAAAGTGGTAGAAAAACAAGCATGGTTTCCACAAACAGGCTTGGCTGCTGCTGGATGAGCTGGAGCTGTGCTACAAATGAAAGATGGTGAGATCCCTGTTCTGTAATAACCATCAAGCTGACATACCCATGAATTATTCTTTCATGGTTCCCTCTATGAGATACATGAGACAACAGCAGTCTCAAAACTCAATGGAAGATGCTGACAATGGGAAGGCACAACTTTTTGTCCTTTCAGGAACCACTGCATTGCATTTTTTTTCTGGAGAATGGTGCAATCATTGGCCATTGAGTCTACTACTTTGCACTCCTGAGAGTTAAATAGACCTCATAGCTCATAGATTTGACATCATCAGAATTCACATGGATCTTTTATTATGCACATATGGCAGAAGTGCACTTTCTAGATCATGGGGAATAATTTCCACCCAACTGTTACTGTCATGGACACCATAAGTAGAAAAGTGGCATCTATCTTGTCTGCATCTGAAATGTTTCTAGGCCTGAATAAAAATATGAACTTTTCTTTCCTGAAATAGTTCAAAACATTCAAGAAGAAAAATCATTGTCAACAATATCAGAGTCTGAAATCTAATTTGAGGGAAGAGGATAACAATTTGGATTAAAAATTAAAATGCATTAAATTTGTATAGCCTATCATAAGAATTTAAAAAAAAATTAATGGTTATTGCAGCATATAAAACTATCTTCAAAACGAAAAGTCACAATGACACAGAAATTGGTAATTCTATTTTCTGACAAGATGAAGACAGACTGTTTCCATCCTACAAAATGTTACATTTGCATATGCACAGACACACATATGTTTGCAAAATGCATCCCGCTAACAGACACATTGTTTTTCTGAAAGTTATATTTGTGGAAAAAAAAAATCTAATTAGAAATCCTATTTTCAACACAGAATTAATATCTTCAGAAAGCTTCCAGACTTAACTAATATACTTAGGGAAAAATAACAAAATAAAACCTGACTGTTCTGTTAAGGCCACTATATCATGAGATTCTAGATGGTGTAAACTGCCCCAAAACTCTAGGTGTTCAGGTGTAAATGTGGATGAGTAAAGTAATGTATGAGGCTACAGCCACTCCATAGCTTTTCTATATACATCCATCACCAGCACTTTGGCTTTAAACAAAAGCGAACCTACCTGTTCCTCAAGTCCATGGTTTTGTTGCCTCTTCTGAACACATGGGATGCATTTTTTTGAGCAAGCCTGACATTGGATGCAATCACTCTAGAAGCCTCTGAGCTGCCTCTCTTCCTGCTGTGGCAGGTTGGAGCTTTGTCACAGTTTGTCCTTGGTTCTGCAGAGTCATCTCTCTCTCTGTTGTAGAGGGACCACCTCCATTTTCTTCTGACACAGAAAAAGAAGAAAAAAGCCCCAACACATATTGATTTTATTGACTCACAAAGCCAACAGCATGCTGTGGTGGAAATTCCTTCCTCACTCTGATGCCTCCCCCCTGGCTTTCTGTCTTCACTTGGAGCCAGTGGTTACTGGAACCACCAAACCCTACATTTCACTGGGCCAAGTCCTTGCCTGTGTCCACCAGCCCTCAGTCCCAAACCCTTGAGGGGAAAGCCTGGGCCAGCAAAGCCACGCTGATGAAATTCCATGTCAGCAACATACGCATACAGAGCTCCCTACCCCGCTGGCCTCGTGATTTCTGCGGTAGACTCATTGCTGGTTTTACAAACGCAGGCTCAAGGCAGAAAAGGGGAGGAGGAGAGAGAAGAGGCATTGAGGTTTCATGACCAAACTGTGGTTAGCTTTGCCAGGGCATTGCATTATATAAGTCGAGCGGTGAGATCGTTTCCTACGCCCCTGTGACCAAAGGAATGCAGGGAGCACGCGGCTCTGAAGCAGGCGGTGAAATGGATAGCTCAGCCAGTCCAGGAACACGCCTAGGCTGCCCCAACCACCGCAGAGTAGAAGTGCAACCTCGGCAGTGAATGAACGAGCTGCTCCAGAGTTCCTTTAACTCCGGTCCAGGGGATTAAAACGATTCACTCCGGGGTTTGCAAAAGGGAAAGCCTGGGTAAGGCAGCCAAAGGCAGAGCACTGTAAGCATGCAAGGAGTTCAACTCAGGATTCCTTATTAAAGGAAGAGAAGTGAATAACAAAGTCAAAAATCCAGCGGCTAAAAAGCAAAAGGCTCCACATTTCTGGAGACTCCTACCTGAAGGGCTTGTAATGCAATGCTGCTGCTTTCTGTGGTAGTTCATTTTTTCCAAATCCATCCCTCCCATCACACACACACATTCTTTTCCTTCTAACCTTGCACATTAAAGTCTTAGAAGATAAACTGACATTATCCATTCACATACTGTCCAGTGTCCTTAGTTCATCAAATCCTAAATTTCAAGTGTTAACAGCAAATATTATCAGACTGATCAGCACATTTTCCTCCTTAAAGCAGGAGAGACATGTCATCACCTATCTCCCCACAGGTACCTCCCCAGGTGGAGGCCAACTTACTTGGATCAATTTTATTTCAAAGGTCACTATACTGGTCAATGAGCTTCCATGATTCATGTCAAACTTGTGACCAACATCTGCACAAGCTAGAAAAACACCTTCTAGTTGAGCTGTAGTCTGGAAGTGAACACACATCTTCACTTCTGCTACTAGTGCATCAAGATTTATGGAGCTTGAAGACCAGGGAGCAAAGGGGAGGATGGCTGTATAATCTAGTGGTTCGTGGTCTCTGGTCAAGACTTTTGATGTTTAAAAATATAAATACCCTTTACAGAAATCTGCTCAGAATGGAAAAATGTTTTATGATCTGACTTTTTCACTAGCTATAGCCCTAAAACAGCACTGATGACCTCCAAGTTTCCCTCTATTATTTCCATCTGATAAGGGTAGATACCTCATCACCTGCAATTCTGGCTTTGGAAGGCTCAGTCTAGGAGCTTAATTCTCACTTTTTGTCCTGCCTCAGTCCAACAATTATTATTATGAACATCAATTCATATTGAAACCAGTAACATAATCTATGTTGGTATTCTTTTTTGCAGAATTTCCTTTAATCTCAGAATACTTTGGATTTGAGAGGATTGCACCATTAATAAAGATACCCCAAAGGTTTCTAGGACCCCAGAAAGGACTACACATGCCCAAATCATGGAAATAAACCTTCATGGCAGGTGCTAAGTCACCAGAAATCCAGTGACAAACAGTTTTCCTTTATTCCATTCTCTCTCTTAGTAAAAGGAGCTGCCTTATGGAATATGAGCTATGAAGGACCATGTATGATAACATATAAAGACAGTTTTGGTCAAATACTTCCATCCCAATATGGATAATTTTCCTATGTGAGCTTCTGCTCTAAAAAACACATCTGTATTCCCAGCAGATTGTATCCCTCCTAGGAAAGCAAGCTCAGCCCAGAGTACTTCAGAAGCCTTTATTTTCTATTACTGCTACACTTTCATAGAAAGTCCCAGCCAATAAAGAAGTCTTGATTTGCCAACTGGTAAATAAATGCTAAAGGTCAGTGAACTGTAGGATTTCTGCAGCATTGCATTTTAGTTTATCAAACCTGGCTGCCATGGCTGTTTTCAGATCAAGTGAAAATCAAATTCCTCCCATCCCAGTTCCTCTTTTTTCTCCTCTGAGCCAGGTTCATGCCCTGGGTTTTTCAACTATTCACCAGTTTTACCTTATTATTAGATGAAGAAAAGCATGTTGCTTTCTAGAGAAAGGGAATGGCCCAACGGGCAGACCAGTTTCAAGCTGAGACAGAAATACAGCTTAATATGCTGTCAGAAATGATTTGAAACAGACCTCTTCATGCCAGCTGATAAAATTGAAATGTTCTGCTTTGGGCTAAGCCACCCCAGGTTAGAAGCTGACATTTTAACCTTTACCCATGAAAAAAAAAAAAACAACCAAAAAGAAAATGACTCTTTTTTTTGGTGCAAAGTAAAAAATAACAACCAAAAAAAAAAAAAGAGTCAATATTCAAGCCTTGCCTTGAAGCATTTCTAGAACCAGTGACAAGAGACAAAGCAATGGAGCTATTTAATGCCCATGTCAGAACCAAGAGAACAAGGCAGAGCTCCTGGGTGAGACTCTGATGATGCCCAATGCCTTGTTTTCGATGCCATCACTATGACAGCAGATTGCCACTCAGTCGTGGTCTGCAGAAATTCATCCAATCACAGCCTGATATGCACAAGAGTTGAAGAGCAACCTACTGAGTGATGCCCTTTTGGATTCCTGAGTGTTAGCACATTTTGGGTCATCTTTCTAAAAGAATATCTTAGGAATTGTGCATTATTATATCCCTAGCTGACATCTAAACTTTGGTCTGTTGAAAGTGCTGGGTAATTTTTGGTTGGAATAAATCCACATTTTGGGTAGTTGGTGCTGTTTTGCAGGTACCTCCTGTAAGCAGATACCCCTGGTTTGATTTATCTTAAGCTGATAACTTATTCCACTTATGCCACAGCATCAAGGTTTAAAAAGAGATGACCCAGCTGACCTCCAGCAACATCCACCCAGCCCTTCTCCCTGTTGGCTCTCGTCAAAGTCCTGTCTGTCAAGCACTTGCAGACTTGCAGCCTCTGCAATCTCGGTATCGCGGGCAGCAGGAGTTTGTATACAAAGCTGTCACCACTCTCATGAGTGGGTGGATTTTCCAGCTCATCTGTAACCTGAGTGGCACTTCAGCCCTGGGATCTTTCTTCCTAGTGTCAACAGCATGCAGCGCTGCGCTATCCCCTTACACATTATCTTCCATCAAGTTGATGGGCAGGAGGGAACAGGGCCAGAAGTAATTGTGACAGGCTGGGTGTTTTTACAGGCACAATAGTTAATGGGCTGGTTAATGTAAAGGATTAGCCCCTTCATCCCCAGGACATATGAGAGGGGAGGAAGGGGGTGGTGCTACTCAGCAAGCCCCAGTAGGAAATGCCACGATCAGCTTGTAACCAGATGAAGGATTTTTAATAAAAAAAAAATCTATAATATTTTGTTATTGGCACAAGGGCTGGCATTTCAGGGCTCTGATGCTCATGACACCCAACACAAAAATCAAAGCCTTAATATGAGCCATGCTTCAGGGAAGGGATGAGAAGACTAAACAGATGCTCTTCATCTCAGAGGGTCAGCAAGGGGGAAGCTCTCAGCTGTGCTGCGAGGACTTCAGACCTCCTCTCCCCAAGACAATGCAAGGGTGTTACATCTCTCTGTCAGGGGGTTCAATAAGCAATTGCCCAGAGGTATTGCTGCATGCTGGAGCTGTCTGTGTGTACAGTGGACATTTGCCACATTGCCTAAGACAGCAAAGCCCTTTGAGCCAACCCTGAAGCTCCAGTCTCTCCCTGCTTCATCCTCCTTATGTTACAGCAGCATTACCCAGAGGAGTCCATCGAGTTCTGTTGTATCACTAAGTGCCCAAACTTCTAGGATTTATGGTCGCATGCTCACATAGCTTATGCATCAAGAAACCCTTCCTCCAAACTCTTCAGGCAGGCTAAAGCCTCCTGCCTGATGGCTGGATCAGTCTAGAGCACAGAAACAGTCCTAGTGAGACAGTCCCCAGGAAAGCTGCCAAGTACCCGAAGAAGAGAGACCACTGTCCCACTGTCAGCAGAAATCTGTGAAGAGTTAGAGCTGGCTTGGTAATATCCTGATTAGGAAGATAAATCATGAGGAGAGAGAAATCTGGGGCAGTAGACAGGACTTTTTTCCCTTGTGTCACTAGGTCAGGGAGATATGAATTTGTCTGTGACCAAATAGCTTTCAGGGATGCTCCAACATAGAATTATTTGGGGTTTGCATTAGGCTACTGGGATTTAACCATGTCCACAGGCCAAATGTCCATCATCTGTACAGCAAAGTGATGTTCAGCATCTTCATCACAGTAACTTTCAGCTGTGCCAACTACTCAAAAAGAATTAGTTTATAGTAAACCCTTAGGTCAATTATTTGCTCTCTGCTATATCCCTCTGCCACTGACTCTTTAGCAGGGATTTTTCCATAATCCTGGTTTCTGTGGCAACTGCTATTGGAGTTTCACAGCTTGTTCTGGTGAGTGATGGACCTACACTAGGGCATATCATCTGAATCAGCTCAACATTTGATGGCCACAGGGATTTAGGCACAGGTAAGTGAGTTGAGAGAATACCTTAAAGCAGTCTGTAGATATATAAAGTGTGAAGAGATTAATCCCACCCTTTTAGTCTAATTTACAACAAATATTATTATATTTCTATTATTATTTTGTAATGAGTTTGTAGTGATACTTGCTAAGAACCAGCCCTTCATTTCTCCATCATGGTCCCTTCTTCCCCTTTCCCAAGCATGCACATCATTTCTACAGGAAGGCAAATGTAGTTTCAGCTTCTGTTTCACATGCACAAAAATGATCTGAGGTAAGAGAGCTAAGTTTCCTGCTTATGGCATGCTCCAGCTTTGGAAATTTTCCACATCCACATGTGCAAGAAGGTTGAAAGCAGCCGCGTTGCTGTTGTGAAATATGAGTGTTGTGGAGAAGTCAAAGAGGAAAGTGATTGTTCTTGTTCTCAGATCAGGACTTGAGCAGCTTTCAGAAAATTAGCCAAGGGCAAAAACTCCAAACTGTGTCAATAACATATAGCATTGAATAGCCACTTTCTAAGAGAGACCCATTCTTTTTTTGGACACTGAATGGGCCAGGAGTTGTACTAGCCCTACCTTACAGGCAAGAACATGGTTTTGCAATACCAGTTAGATTTTAGACATATGCTCTGTTTCAGGAAATTGTGAATATTATGGCAAGTCTAACAAAGAACAAGGTCTTCAGTCAGCTAGGGACTCCCAAAAGCAGTGGAGTTAGAAACCACCCTGCATCAAAGAGCTTAGGGACAAAGCAAGTATTATCACAGTCATTATAGATCAAGGCATCAAGAGATTAAAGCCTTGATTTTTATATATATGTCTATAAATGTATACACTATTCTGTCATTGCAAAGGCACCATTAAGTGACACTTAATTACAGATAGTTATTATAAAGTTTGAACCAAGTCTGTGATACAGAATGGCCAGTGTTGAGAGCTAAGATAGAAGAAACATTTTTCATATTCCCACCAATTAATAATAAAGAGGTAACATAACAAGCCCAAGTCACAGAGAGAATCTGTAGCAAAGCTGTTAATGAAGTCCAACCAATTTCTGATCAAGAAATTGTACTTCTCTCAGTTTTGGTTTGAGTTTTTTTTTCTGTAGAAGTCATTTAGACATACATTTTAGCAAAAGCTAGAGCTGTTTCAGCTGGAATTGGACTTTTAAATTGAGCTTTCTACAGAAAAATAATGTCCCAGTTCTCAGCATAAGCAGGGAAAAGAAAACAAATCTCTCTAGGAAACAGTTACAACAAATTTGCAACTGGTAAAATAGTAGTTAAATTTAGACACACCTCATTTATAGATCTATGTTGATTTCACCTGCAAGGGCAAGAAACTAAAGAGAAGGGGAAAAAAAAAAAAATCACATGAAGATCACATGCTGTTTTCAGCAACCTTTGCAGTATCTTACTTTGCCAAGCAAAACCCACTTCAGGTCTGTGTCAGACCAAAAGCAAATCTATACTGAATGAATCACAATAATGTTTTCATTTAACAAAGAAGCAGGAGTAAAGGTTCCAAAAAAATATAAAAGGAGAACAGTTAAGAAGGACAGTTAATATAGGAATTTGACTGGATCTATCCACTGGGCCATTTCAAGCCACTAAGCTTTGGGTTTCTGCACCTGGACCATTCAGGTTGCCTTCCACATTAACAAAATCACAAACATGAGTCAACATAAACATGGTTCCATACCACAGACAAATGTCAATTTATTTACACAAGGCAAGCTTAGATTAGAAGTAGCAGATGAGAAGAGGAATGAGAAAGGATGAGGGAGAAACAAAAAAATAGAGATCAAAGCCTTTGTTCAGCAAAGAATCCAAAAACATGCTGCCTGTTAAGCATATGCTGAAGTCCTTCTGCAAATAGACATGTGCAAGTGTGATCCTTAATTACAGGAGAAAACTTCTCATTTATTCCAGAGGAACTGAAATAATTGTTGCTCTTAAGAAAATGATTTTTTTTTGGTTTATTTTTTAGCAGCTTTGATGTGGTTGAGCAATATCTGAGCATGCAGGGAAAAATATATACATTTACACATTGTTAACATATGAGTGTCATATGGGTTAGCTTGTGGGTCACAACAACGTCCTGAAATGCTCCATGCTAGAAACACCCTGGGTGAAAAAGGACCTGGAGGGGTTGGTCAACAGACAGCTGAAGATGAGCCAGGGAGTGCCCAGGTGTCCAAGAAAGCCACCAGCATCCTGGCTTCTGCCAGCACCAGTGTGGCCAGGAGGACCAGGGCAGGGATTGTCCCAGAGGACTGGGCACCTCTGAGGCTGCACCTAGAATATTTGTCCAGTTAAATGGAATTTTTCTGGTGCCCTCCTCCACACACATCCAATGAACTCAGATTTATGCCAAAAATACAACAATCTCTCAGGATTCCTTCAAGCTGATCCACCTATTAATAAAGGGCAAATGAGGAGTGACAAGGAGATAACACTGAGCAGGCCTCCACCATTTCACAAACCATCACCTATAATTTCAGGGAGTAGGAACTCCAGCTGACAGATTTTTGGAGCCAGTCATGGTGCTGTCATGAGACTGGAGAGAAGGAGAAAGGGGGGTGACCAGGATGGGGCAGAGCTGGTGGGGAAAGGAGAGGCAAGCAAGGCTGAGGTCAATGGTGAGGTGTTGGTGGCAGCTCGTGTTCTGCCATCTCCAGTTGCAGGAGCAGCAAAAGCTGCTGAGCTCAGTTTGGATGCACTTGGAGAAGGAGCACTTCATAAACTCTGCTCTCCACCACAACAGAGCTGGGAACAGTCGACCAGCTCCTCTCCTCTGGGGTGGCTGCTTGTGCTGCATTACCTGACATTTTCCCCAGCCCAGCTTTACATGACTCAAGTGCCAGAGGCTGCATTAAGGAGGTGTGAACATCATGAGTCTGGATACCAGCCAAAGCTCATGAAGGTCAAGAGAGGATTTTTTTCCCCCCTCCACTAACTTCAACTGGACTTTCAATCCATTCCAGGTTCAGCCTGAGACTTTCCCTGCATGTACCCAAGAAAACACAGTGATGTGCCATGTAATAAGTGGGACCACACAGAGGTGTCTCACTTGGGGTTCTTCTCTCATGGCACATTTGCTAAGGACATCTGGGAACATCCTGGAAAGCAAGTGTTCTGCCAGGCTTTTTGCTCTTGTCTCAGAAGTGGCTAAGAAAATCTCATGGGCAGGAAGATGTTCAAAATATGGAGACAAGATGCAAAATTAGGGTCCAAAAGATAATAATGGTGATTAGCAAATCCTGGGGCGAGTTCTTTGCTTAGGAGACACTTTCAACCATCAAGGACAAATTGCTCAGATGCCCAGGTAGCCAAACCTCAGCTCCTGCTCCTTCACTTGCAAAAACAGGACCAGGGCAAGTTTCTAACCTGACAAGAGGCACTGGGAGGGTACAGGCACCGCAGTCAGTGAGGTAACTCAATGTTGTGATTGAGAAGGAGTTGCTCCATTTGCTTGGTAGGTCCTCATCTGGTTTAACTGCCTTTGCAGATCTCACCCAACGTGCTGAAATGCATCTTCAGCTTTGCCATCAGCTCTCAAATAAATTACCATGGAGAGGTGTTTAGAGACCCCATAGTTAGCAATGTGTTTTGAGAAAAGCACTAAAGAATGATGAAGAGTTGGTGAAATTTTATGTTACAAATATTTTTACAGCTTTAGCCCTATTTTTAGCTAACAAATCATCTATGGACCAATTATAATTTCCTTCACACATACTAAGTACACATAAGAATTTGCCAAACACACTGGTGCTAACCCCAAACATTCAAAAAACATGAGTCAGCCCTCTCTCTGCCTTTCCCCCCTCTCATCCCAGGCATATTATCGACTTAACCTTCATCAGACTTTTACAAAAATTAAATGTGTATTCTTTCCAGTTGCCTTCTCATACTGGAATTTTTTCCATTTTGACTTTTTAAAGTATCTTTAAGGCACTTATGAGGATAATTTATTTCATTTCAAAGGAAGCCTGAGATTACCTCATAATTACTTATCTTTCACAGGGATGTATAAAAAACTCTCCAGGTTAAGAGTGCAGAAAAAAAAATACTCAAATCACATACAGGCTTTGGGTTTTCCTATTCTGGTTGCATCCCTGCAGCCTAAGCTGTTTTAAATTCGTTATGTGGAATATGCAAGTGAATAAGTACTGTGATCACTCTTTTGTCTTCCCAGATGGGGTGGCAGATCAGGTGCATGGTCAGATCCTCAGAAGTGTGTGTTAGAGAAATTTAATGTTTCAAGCTTCTTAAAAAAAGTTAGGGGATTTTAAATCTTTTCCGTAAGGCAATCTTTGAACATCAGAATTTATTTGTGTGTGTTGAGCTTATTTCTAAATATCAGATACCCATAAATGGTCTCTCCACGAGTTTTCATTTTGCTGATGGGGTCATGGAAGGGGAAAAAAAAGCTAAATAAATCCTTCTTCTCTTTACTTTCACCTATTCCAGAGGACCACAGTTTGTAGATGTCTGTACCAGAGGAAAAGTCACAGCCTCATCAAAGAGCACTCAGGGAAGGGAAGCAAAACCTCATCAGGATCCCAGCCCTCTTTACTAGGGTGCACCAAAACCCTCTGACAAGCAGGAGCAGAGAACTGGGTGAGCACTTCCAGATAACCAGAAGCAGGACCAAGTGCATCTGGAGAAAGTCCAGACACATTGAGGTAAAAGAAGAGCCCTAGAGGTGAAGGGAAATGGGATGGGTTTCACACCTCCAAATCAAGCAGAGCTGTTCCTATCCAGCTGACTAACTTTACAAGGGGTAACTCTCATTTTAAGGTCACAACTTAAATATATGTTTAGCTACCAGTATAGATGGAGTCAAGCATGAACTGCAGCCTGGCTTTCTACATCATGGAGCTTATAATTTATATTTTGGTGCTTTTTTCACTTCAGGACTTGCCTTTTCATGCAATTGAAGAGGGCCACAGAAATGCTCGGCACATATAACATCATCTGTAAAAGCTTCTTTTTGGACCAGCATTCATTACCATGCACTGTGGCAGACACTGAAGTAAATCCCTCCTGGCCTGTGTGGTTTTGTGAGAATCCAGGAAAAAAAATAAATTAAATAAAAATTCAAAAAGCAAAATTCACCAGATCAGCTTTCTAAGCAGTGACTTTCCTTGTGCTTTCCTAGAAACCCTGCTCTGCTTTTCCCATCTCCTGCCAAGCTGTATAGAATTGGATGAGCATAGTTTTTCTTCTTCTTCTTCTACACAAGCAAGTGCCAGTGCAAGTAAGTTTATTATTGTAACTTAACCCTCTCTTGCAAAGTACATCTGAAGCACCTTTGAAGGCTTTACATTTTGAATTAAACCATAACTGACCTTACTTTGCTAAAAATCTAGCTGCTCTTTGACTTGCACAGGTTTAAGTCAGCAGCAACAGACTGGGGTTAAGAGAGTCTCTGGTGAGGAAAGCCTACTAGGAGAGAGCAGCTGGAAGTAAAATAGACTTAAAATATCCCTAAGATACTCAGAGACAGTATTAACTGGCAGTCTTCAAACTCAACCTGTCCAAATGCAAAACAGGACCCATTTGAGGGATTGGTTGGTTTGTTTTGACTTTTATTTATTTATTTTTCTTTCAAAGAGGATTACAGAGGCTTTTGATGAAATGGAACCTGGAGGCCAAGGATTGAATGGGTGTCTGGAGGCTGCCTTCACTATAAAGGGAGAATTGAGTGACTAACACAGACTTAAATAATTTGCAGACATCTGATATTAAAATGAGAGAAATCCCACCCCCACATCTACTGACTGGGAACTGTGCCCTGCAGACACTTTTAATGGCTAATGTGGCTCCATGCACCCTAACCTTCCAGGAATGCTTTTTGCTGGGATATTTATTGGTTTTTTTTTTTCTGGACCTAAACAGAAGTACAAGAAAGGACAGGGGGAAAAAAATAATAAAAGATAACTAATAAAAGCTAGATGACAGCTTTGTAGAGCTGGTACAGCCAGGTCAAGATATCAAGAACTTTTAACATCAGTAAGAAAAGCACTGAGCAGAAGGCACTCAGGGCACCCATCACACACCAAGCCTAGTGAACAGTTCTGCAGTTTCATCTGCCCCTAGAGAAACAAGGGCTGTTCTTCACAACTTTGAGTCATTTTGAAATCAGAAGCTTTTTCAATGTCTGAAAGGGTCTGCTGCCCACAACAGGAATGATGTCAGATTGACATCATAAAAATCACAGAATCCTAGAATTGTTGAGGTTGGAAATGATCTTTAAGGTCATCCAGCCCAATCATTGACCCTGCAGTGCCAGGTCACCCCTAACCCATGTCCCTCAGCACATCACCATGGCTTTGAAACCCTTCCAGAAATGAACACTCCACCACCACCCTCAACAGACTGTTTCAATGCTTGAAAACCCTTTCAAGGAAGGGGTTTTTTTTCTAACATCCAACCTAAACCTCCCCTGGTGCAACCTCAGACTCTTTCCTCTTGCCTCTTCTTCCAAACAACAAACAACAGGACAACATTCATCACAGGGTTGGGGATGAAAAGCAAAATGCCACCCATCTGTTTCATGAAAGGCTCTCCTTCACATCAGCTGCTAAGGAATATTCATTGCCCTTTCCCAAGCACTGAGGTTAAGGTGAGAACTGATCCCACCCAACCTTTCACTAGTAATAAACTGCCCTTCTCTCTGACCCTGCCTTGAGAGGCTTGGTAAGGTGACTTTGCCTAGCTTTCAAAGGACAGATTGTCTTGGAAATGTGGAGGAAAGGGAGCCCATTGCAACACGAGGCTAAGGTTCACCCCTGCAGGGTTTTGGTAGAAAGACTAACAAACCAGGTATCCTGGTTCAACCTCTGGTAGTAGCTAAACACCATACAGCCACTCACCCATTGCTTTCCCTCACCTCCTTCTGGAGAAAGTGAAGGAGAATGGGGAGAAATTAAAAAAGGTGAGGCCCTGAGCATTGAGATGACAGCTTAGTAGAACAACACAAAGGGAAGAAAACAACCGTACTAATGAAATTATGGTCAAAACAAGTAAAAGAAGCCAAGAAAACCTTACCTGTACCTCAGACACAACTTCCCCCTGCTCCAGCCATATTGAAGTAAGTTGAAAACAGGTGCTCCCAGCCTTCTCCTTATATAGGGGCAGGACTCAGCATCTCAACTCTCCCATTGGCTGGCTGGGTTGTTTATCTCTTCTGTGGCCACTTCCAGCTGCAGCCTCTCCTAGTTGATAGGGCCAGCAGCTGTTTGTGATAATTAATTCACACCTAACCCACAACACCAAGCAAGCTCCCATTGGTAGCCCAGCAAAGCTCAGCTAGGTAAGATTGAACCCTGAGGGGCTAAACCCCATCCAGGTTTCTAAGAGGAATAACTGTGTGGAGATGAGTCACTCCAATGGTTGCAATCAAGTCTTGTTAAGGTGTCTGTCTGATCCCATTGCTGACTTTTAACCTTTGTCCTACCTCAAAAGTTTCCATGTATATCTGCACCACCATTCCTACCCTTTGGCTGCTGTGCCAAATTTTTCTCCTACTCTATCATCCTGTATATGAGGTGCAAACCTCAACCACATCATGGTCCCCTGCTTAAAATTGATCAGGAGAACATATGGCAGACGTGCTTTTTATCCTGGGCCACCAGCAATAAACACTAGTCACTAGGAAAGGGTAGAACTGTCCTCTTTTTATATCTGTTCACTCAGCCAGCTTGAGTAAGAAAGAAAGGAGGGGAGAAAGGAGGCTTAGGTAAAACTTCCTGGGTTCCAGTTTGTGCCCCTTGCCCCTTGTCCTGTCACTGAGCACTACTGAAAGGAGTCTGGTCCCATTCTTTTGACAAAAGCAGCTGCTTCTGAGCGAGGGGATGAGCCTTTGCAAGCTGATTCCAGAGAAGGGATGGCAGATTTCCCACCCCAGGCATAACTGAGCTTCTTTAGAGAAGATAGGTTAGATAGATAGATAGATAGATAGATAGATAGATAGATAGATAGATAGATAGACAGACAGACAGACAGACAGACAATTTGCTCATAGAGAGGTATTTGCAGCACTACAATCTTCTGCCAGAAATATATGAGGCCAACATGTTCTGAGTACTGCTGAGCAAAGCCCTACAAAAGACGAAGTAGAAACGACCACAAATATGCCTGTGTTTTAAATTCTAGAGGAGTTGGCACTGCCTGGTTGTCTGCTGGTTGGAAGGGGAGCAGTCAAATCTATCCCACTGCAGCGAGGCACCCTTATGTTCTCTGCAAGGGGTGAATTGGCCAAGCAGGGGCTGCTAAACACTGTCTAACCAACCTCTTGCTAACAAATGCTCCCTCTCAGTGCATTCAGAGTCATAGCAGAGGCATCAGATCAAGAAAATCATAACCCATGGAGACAGAAAGCAATGAGAGGCAGCCAGTAGGTTATTAGCCACAGAGTGCTTTCCTAGATCTAATCTTTTCCCTTGTCTTTAAATGCAAAGAGTCTGGGAAGTAAAAAAAAAAAAAAAAAAAAAAAAAAAAAAAAAGGCTGCTTTTCTTGTGTGTTATGTTCTGAGACTCAAAACAAGGATACTAAGGAGGACAATTCCACACAGTACTGAGGATTGCTGGGTGGCTTGCTTTCTTAGTAAGAATACTTGACATGGAGAACAAATGGTCATGTTCCAGTCCCCCAGCAGCAACATGACACAGGCATCATAAACTCAGGAGAGCAATTTCTTACTGCCTTACTTGTCCTCAGAATCAGGATGTAAGTTACAAAATCACAGAGTTGACTCCCAAATGGAGCATCAAAGCCCATGATGAGGTTTCTGCATTATACACTGTGCCTAATTGAACATAAGGTCTTTCTCCAACCATTTTAACCTGGTAAGAAACATCTACTACACCATTTTCTGACTACAGCATGAGAGGACTCCCCTATGCTTCCTGCTGCCACAAGTTCTACAGTCAGTATCTTCAGCAGGTTGGCTGAAGAGACTATAATAATAATATTATAAATATGATACTATGATAAATACTCTTTCTACATGGGTCACCAAAGAGAGATTATAGAGCAGCAGAGGTCAGGCTGAACTTAGGTTTCTATTTCCACCAGCTCTGAAAGACATGAAGAACCAGCAGGGTTTTGATGAACTCTTTGAACATTTCACACCAGTCCATCCTCACCAGGAGTCTTCCAAAGGCTTGCCTGTGCTTGTTACTCTCTCTGGGAAGTGGGCATTTTAGTGATGACTAATATTTTCTTCTTCTCTCTGCTTCCTGTCTCCTAACCTCAAGAGCATTAACCTTTTTTACTTACCACTTGCCTGTGGAAAGAGCTGAAAACCCATTTGTACTAGATAACATACTTTGGATTGTTTGATACTACATCGTTGTGTTTCTAATTAGGTTTCCTTGCTTTTATCTTCTTTGTGTAATCTGTTCAGTCCCTCCCACTAATTAGAACCTTATTTGCCTTTTTTTTTTCCCTTTCCAACGGTGTTTATGCTTCACATTGTTCCCTGCATCTCTGCTTAGCAAGATTGACTTCTGTTATCTTTGTTTTTTAAATATATGTTTAGATTTTATTGGCACAGGCTCTTGTTAAAGCGATCCAACTATTCATTACTGACCTTATGATTTTCCATAGTAAATTTTCTAGACAATCAACTCAGATCAACATTATTTTTTGTCTCATTCTACATTCTTTCAGAGAGTTATGTTTTATGAAAAGCCCAATACTTCAGATTATTACCTTTCATACATAACATTCCCTCAGAATCAGTGGATATCTGATGATATTCTGGTGGCAAGACCTCCAGATGTTTTATTTTATTTATCATTCTTGGCTTGTTTTCTAGGATCAGGTCCAAAATAGCCTCTAATCTCAGAGGTTGCTCAACAAATTCTGTGAGGGGCTGTGAAAAGTTATTAAAGGGAGTAGGGGGAAGGGGGGAGAGGAGCCTTTACACAACAAATAATTCTGCAAATCCTACTGTTGTCCTTATGTACTTAAAATATTTGCTGATCAATAATGACTGTGTAAGAAGATTAATAAGGAATTTTAACATGTACATTTGGGAGGGCATAGAACCTCCCAGAATAAATTGATTTCTTGCTAACACATCAGGAAGAAACTTTCCAAGGGCAGCTTTCCATAAATTAGGAGGGTTTTGAGATTTTTTTTTTTTTTTTTTCTATAGCAGATGGCACTTGCCACTTCTTGGGAGTCAGAACAGGTTCTGGATCTATAGTGCAAGCCAGGGTAGCAGCCTCTACATTTGGGAAAAAAATAGATAAAAATGAGAAGATGACACCCTCGCTGTCAAAAATTTATTTGTAGTTCTGTCTAAATCTCCCTCTTTTATTTTCAAGCCATCAACCCTTACCCTGTCCCAAAAGGTCCTTCTAAAACATCTGTCCCCATCTTTCTGACAGGCCCCTTGAAGTGCTGAAAAACCCTAGGAAGGTCTCCCTGGAGCCTCCTCTTTTCCAGGCTGCACAACCCCCATAACTCCCAGTCCCACCTCTCACCAGCACCATCACTGTGAAATGAAAGCTGCTCTGAACAGTTCACACACTACAGGTGAGGTCAGAGAAAAGAGCAGAAGAGTTTTCCTACTCTCATTTCTCTCAAGTATTGTGTTTCTTTCATGAGATCTCTGGGTTAGCGAAGTGAATCAGTTTTGGAGCAACATATACTGAAGAGCAGAACGGCCTCTTGCTGTTCTGCAGAATCCATTGGACATATGTTTGTCAGAAGAAACAAAGGAAATTCACTTTTCCAGTTCTTACTACAAACTTTTACTAGACTCGCTTAAGCCAGTATTCTCCTTACTTGTCTTCTGCTCTGTTTCCTTCAGTGGAAACCACAAGTTTAGCCTCACAGGCAGATCTCTGGTGACCTCCAGGTACCCACCTACCTGCCTCCTTCTTGGTTCCCAGAGGTCCTCAGCTGAAGGCCCAAAGTATGGATCTTGTCAAGTGTCTTTGAAATGCCTCTTGTCAGGTTTTGTAGACTTGATTTCTCGCAGTCAGGGTCTCCAACATAAGCAGTGCTCTTGGGAAAGGCAGCAACAGGACAAACATGACAAAACCATAGAGAATTCTTTCGAGTTTTCAAGGATGTTTTGAAACCTCACTTTTATCTTAAGGTTCCACCTCAGTTGAATGTAAATTTCTTTCTTTCAAACCAAGTTCAAAACTGACATGCTGAAATTCAGAATATATATATATATATATCATTTTAAAAAGTAGGAAATTTGAGGATTTTCCCACCCCACCCCACTTTCAACAGTTTCCAAACCTTTTTACTACGATGGCCTGAGAGGGTTCTTTATTTTTACAGCTGCTGCATACCTAGTTCTCCTCGCTGGAAGACGCACACGCAGCTCCAGCGATTCTAATCTTTTCATTCCAGGAAAGGAACCAGCTGTAAATCCACTGAAGCAAGATCAGGATACAGCACCAGGACTGTTGTTCTGGCCTCCCGCTGGTTAAGACTTCCCTTGAACTGCTCTCACACTCAGTCCTGTCTTGGGTCCAGGAGCCTCTGTTTTAAGAATCCCTTCCCACCTCCCAGTTCAGACCTCAGTAAGCTTCTGAAGGCGGCGGTATTATAATATTCATGATCTGGTGAGAACACTCCAGCAAAGCAACAGTTGAGTCAGATTTGGAGGGGGGGGTGGTGCTTGGTTTCTTCCATCCCAAAAGCACCCGAGAGAGGTGCTGTGTTTGCATCCACTCCCAATTTCCAAAGAAATGGTGGGGATAAAGTTACTCCATGAACACTCCCGGTCCCTGGGCGATGCTGTAAATTAATGTGTGTGATGATGCAGAGCTCAATAGATCAGCATCTTCCCTCTTTTACTCTAAACAGGGCTGCCACTAACCCTGCTGATTCCATGTCAGCTTTCCACTATACCATAAGCTATAAGAACAACAAAAATTTTGGCCTTTAGAAAAAAAAAACCAACTTAAAAAAAAAGCCAAAAACATTTGCAAAAGTGACAGTTTTTCCTCACTCATTTTAAACTGCTCAGGGAATCACCTCATGGTGATGAGATCGTCACCTCCAAGGCAGGTCTTCCCCAGATTTTCAGGATAACCTGGTGCCCAGTGTATACAAACACAATGATTGCTTAGCAACACATCCTGCCAACCCAGGCAGTGGCAGAGAGAACAAAAATGTGTGCCCTGCTCTCCAGCTATTCCTGCAATGAAAATATATGTCATCGAGGAACAGTAAAACCTGTGTTGGACTGATGGGGATGAGGTAGAGCAGGACCTCCCACCCCTCTTTCCACATCACTAACACAAGTCTGACTTTGTCTTCTTGGACTTGGCAAATCTCATTTGGGCTCCAGCAAGCCTCATGTCCCCAGTAAAAACTGGCACACGTGAAAATTTTATGCATATATATGTGTGTGTGTGTGTGTATATATGTTGTGTGAGGAGAGGAAGAAGGTAATTCTTCAGCAGAAGGCAGCAGACAGCCCAAAGATCAAGAGATCTACAGGATATTTTGAGACACGTGCTGCTATTTCTCATCCTGTATAGATCAAGGGTAGCCTAACAAGGGGGAATGTGACCATTTGGCATGGAAAGACACTATTGCTCTCAGAATCAGGAAGTGAATAGATCCCAAGACCAAAGGCCACAGTACATCCCCCATAGCAACCCTGTGACCTTCTGCAGGGAGTCCTTCAGTATTGGTCAGCATATGGTCAGACAGGTCCCCATATTAAAACTGGTTTAAAATTCAAGGCTGGGTATGTGAAACTCTACTGGAGTGGCTGTTAGTGATTCCTAGTCAAAACTCAAAGACAAGACAGTTTCTTAACAAGCATTTCATAAGCACAGGAAGCTCTGTAAATCATGTTTGGAAAAAAAGTAACCTTCAATATTTTGGACATGTGCTCTGCCAGAGCCTATAACAGTGACCTTTTGAAGACCAGTTTAGCTGAAGACGTTTAAATTTACACACATCCCCAGCAGCATTTCAGCCTTGGGATTAATACCCTCCTGTAGAACTTCAAGTAGATAATGACATAAATCTATAAAAAGGCAACCTGAACCACACAACACTTATTTCCTGGTCCTGCATCCACAAAACCCTTATCCATAATTTGCATTTCCTACTCCTGCCTGTGCCAATTGTGCTTTAGTTGTACAAACATCAGCTAAAAGTGACAACAGCTGCTCTACAAACTTCAGAGGCAGTTTCTAAGCACAGCTCATAAATATCACTTCTCCGAGCCCTTCTTGCCATGCTCTGCTGCCCTGCTCTCCATGTCTGCAAGAATCAAAGCTCCCTCAAACCCCTGGCCCTCCCTGTGTCTTTGATCCTTTTGTCTGGACTAAAGAAATCCAAGCTGGTATATATAAAGCATGTGTGATACATCAGCCTGGTCAAAAGCTCTTTCGTGTATCAGCCCTCTTCTGGAGGAGCAAGATTTTTGTGGTATGATGCACAGAGCCAAACCTGCCAGCATTCCCTGGAAAGCAAGAATAAGGGGGAAAAAATCTGAGCTCATTATTCGAGACCCGATCGTATTATTATATGTATATATCTTAATTATTAAACATAACATCCACCCAGATAATTTCCCAGTTGCCACCCTGGCAAAGGGGCCCTGGGAACTGAGTATTTGAGTCAGGGAATATTGATCTGTTTAAGAGGGTAAGGGCTGGGTTTGTCCGTGCTGTTGAGAGGGAACATCTGGAGGGAAAGAAGGGTGCGTTCCCAAGCAGAACAACATCTGGCTGCCCCGTGCATCCACTCCAGCCACAGCTGGCACAGGCACAGCAGCAGCACCGCAGAGCTTCAGCCTCCATCCACCAGCTCTGCTGCCCTCACATCATACCCTCACGCTGCTCTGTGTGCCACTTGTCACTGAGACCATCCCCTCCATGGCAGTGGCATGGCCCAGCCCTGGCCTCTGGCCCTGTGCAGCGTAAGAACATGGGGTGACAGCAGAGCCAGGAGTTGGATCATTTGCATCCCAGAGGCATGAGTAAGACAGTTTCCAAATACGGCAGCAACTTGCCATCAAGGGTTGCAGGACCATTCATACCAGCAACAGATGATTTGTGTATCCTGTCACACGACATGACTAATGCCCTTGGGTTCCCTCCCAAGTGGAATACCTCCCCCTTTGAGGCAAAGCCCAGCTGGTATTTCACTGCACAAAGGATCCCTATCAACTATCCCTTCTACTAAAGCTCTGACAAATCACTTTCCCCTCCCCATGCAAGTCACAACTGGCTTGCCAACCTGACACCATCTCAGAAACTCTTCTCCCCCCTAGTCAACCTCTGGTGGTCAGAGCCAACCCATAAAACCAGCTCCCCCAGGATGTGTAGATGACTTCTCTCTGAAAGAATCTCCATCCCACCACCAAACGATGGTAGGAAGAGGTCAGGTCTCCAACCCCTGAATCAAGAGCCTCCTTTACTTGCTACAAAGCCACAGAGCTGTTTGACAGTCCAAAGAATTCAATTCCTTAATTAAAACTAGAAATCAAATTCTCAAAATAGATGTGATTCAATTTTGGACTGAGTCCTGGGTTTGACCTTTATCTTCTTAGTCAAACTGTTTCCTTCTCTTCTACTGGAAATCACTGTCTGGAAGCTCTTAGCACCCAGCAGAGCAAACTTACTATAAAAGTGCTGAACAGCAGAACAATAATTCCTGAAATCTGAATTATGGAAAGGAAGACAGCTAAATTTGTGGCATTTTAGTGCTCTTTCCCAGCTTCCTATATGCTTTTGCCACCATGAAACATGGAGCACTGAGGTGTCTAGAGCACAAGTGTGGTGAGGAGTGGCTGAGGGACCTGGGGTTGTTGAGCCTGCAGAGAAGGAGGTTCAGGGGGGACCTTCTGGCTCTTGACAGCTCCTGACAGGAGGTTGGAATCAGATGGAATCAGTCTCTTCTCCCAAGGAATAAGTGATAGAACAAGAAAAACTGGCCTCAAGTTGTCCCAGGGGAGATTGAGGTTGGAGCTGAGAAACAATTTCTTCCCATTGAGGATTGTCCAGGACTATTCAGGCTGCTCAGGGCAGGAATGGAGTCCCCATGAGAGCTGGTGGGATTGCAAAGCCCTGGAGTTGTGGTGCTGAGGGACCCGGTTTACCAGTGAACTTTGAAGTGATGGGTTAACAGTTGGACTTGATGATCCTTGAAGTCTTTTCCAATGTAAATAATTCTATGATTCTCTTTGCTTTGTTTTATTTGGTTTCCTTTGGTTTTCCTAGAGGTTGAGAAATTAAGATGGCTTTATCCACAAACCCACACTTAATCAGGGTCAGAGCAACGTACCTCTTCCCGCTTCCCAACCACTGCATCATCCTTTGCAAAGACCTTTAATTAACACCCTACACAGAGGAAGGTTTGGTTTCTCTGCTGAATATTGTGACAATTAATGCCAGCTGCTAAGGATGACGCAGCTCCTGAGTGTACCAAGAAATCAGCTGAGACCACAAATTCATTTCACATCAGTCACCACTAGCACACTAGAGCCTTTGACCACTGCAGCCAAAATAGATTGCTCTCAAACTGGTCATCTAGAAGAAACAGGAGATGGGTATTTGCCATTATATTTTCCATTAGACAAGTTGATCCAACTTCTTAGGTGGTATGGGTTGGATGATCAATATTCCTTTTCTCAGGAACTGTGCAGACAGGATAACAGCAAATGTTGACCTTTATTTTCTGAGCAGTTATAATCCAGAGAAATGGCAGGATGTATTCAGCTCCTGGAGTCCATGCATTGTCTTCACAGAGGGAAATGTCAAGGAGTTATAGAATCACAGAATGGTTGGGGTTGAAAGGGACCTTTCAAGGTCATCTAGTCCAACTCCCCTGCAGGAAGCAGGGACATCTTCAATAGAGCAGGTTGCTCAGACCCCCAGCAGACCTCACCTGGAATTTCCGGGGATAGAACATAGACTATGGAAAGATCCTCCAGAGAGGTGGTCATTCTCTTCAAATACAAATATTCCAACCCTAAAATTCACCATAGATGAGGTTTATCAATCATCACTTTGCTGCACAAAGTCATCCTTTCCTAAAATCTCCTGGTGCTGGTAACACCTTAACATTCACTGCACCCTCTCATCTTATTTACACTCCCCTATAATTCCTATATGCTGCAATTTTGTGAGAATCAATTCCAGATTCACAAACATCCCTTTAAATGAGTCATGCTCAGAGGAAAACACTGCAAAATTTGCTGCCAATACAAAACATGGTGTATTCTGTTTTCTGTCTTTTCAGGACTCACTTTGGTCCACCACAGCTGAAATTTTTTGTGTGTCTTTAGCAATCCCCATCAAATGAGCTCGTGAATTCTCAAGGAGAAAACCAGTCAATAAACTACATCAAATCCAGAACCTACACAGATAAGTTATGTGGGGGAAACTTCTCTTTGTAGATAAATATTAGCCTTTTATTTACTAATAACCCAATTAGCAACCCCAATAGGATTTGATTAGTGCCCTTGCCAGGGGATTTGAGCAGAGGGTTCAGGATCCCCAAGCCATCAATACAGGACTATAATTTCACACTATGAATAGCACCAACCTCACAGACATACACTGTACACCACATTCATGGAAACAAGTAATGCTCCCAGACTAATAACCATTCCATTGGGTCTTGACATGCCGTGGCCTCAGGCTCAGGTTATTTCATGTTCATTTGGCTTCTTTGTGGCCCTGTGTGAGGTCTTTCTGGAGTTTAAGCTGGAGGACAGCCAAGGTGTCAAAGGGACACCTTTCCTCTGAGCTGTTGAGTGGAATGTCCTAAGTTTATGAACACTGGAGTAATTCTGGGTATATGGCCCTCATGAGCACTATCAATCACAGATTTTCATTTCAAACTCTCCTGACTTTTTATGGCACTTCCCATGGCTGGGTAGGAGAAATGCTGTCACTCCTACCAGATCACTGCAGCTTACTGAAGTTGCTGAGCTGGATGTGAACTTATTTTTCATAACCAGAGTGGAGCCTCCAGCAGATTTCTGATGAGGACTGTGGACATGTGAGAATGAAAACAAAAAGCTAAAATAAAACAAGCAAACAAACAAAACCAACTAAAACCCAAAGCTCTCAAATATTCCCCCTCAATCTAACTTTACTGTAAAACTAATTGTCCCAGAGCCTGCTTGTGGAACTAGGTGTGACTGTAGACTGTTTCTCATGAAGAAAAGGATGTAAATATTCTGCCAAAATCCAGGGCAGTGATAGCTGGGGGTCTGTAGGATATGGTGCTGATATCTCAGGTGATTTTAAGTGTATTGTTTTATCTGTCTGCTGGTTTAACTGTCACTTACTCAGCTCTAGAAATCAGTGCTGAGGTTGCTGTTTATAACCTCAGGGAACATTCCCCATGGTTAAAATAGTGTAACCTAGAAAAGAAACAAGTAAAAACCCTGAAATAGCAGTTTAAGGTCTTTCCAAACACTTACCATTACTCATTCTCACACTTTACTGGACATACTTGGCAAGATGTGAATCAAGTAGACCTGTCTTTCTGAGAATATAATAGGAATTCAAATAAGCAAACAGATCCAAGGGCTATGTAGTGATGACCTGTGATGACCTCAGACCTGTGGCTCCTATGGTTGAGAGCAGGGTGTTAACTCCAAATTCAACTTGTTGAATGTATCTTACAACAAAATTACACTTTCATGTGTGGCTTGGAAAAGGGCTCCTTTACAGATATGAAGAAGAATAAGCAGAGCAAGGCTAAGGAGACATTCCACCCTTGGAAGCATGAACCATGCAATCCTCCTAAGCTCTTTGCAGACTCTTATCCTTCCCAGGATCCCCAGGGAACAGAAAAAAGAAACCTCAACAGCTTAGCCACACTTCCCCATTCCAAAACCTATGATTGCCATTCCAGAACCCTCCAGAATCAAGTCTCTGAGTTACAGTGAAAGGTGGCTTAAGCAGTGTGGCATCTCAGACTTTCCCACTCTCCTTTCACAGCATAACATCCTTCCTCCCCACAGCTTTCTGCTTAAGGCTGCCTTTAACTGTGGCCAAAGACAAATGAAATCAGAGGATTAATTTCAGACACACACACAGAGAGCAATGGAACCAATGCAGCACCAAGATGCAAACAGGAATTTACCCTAAAACCAGTGCTTCTCCTCCAGCCTTCCCAGATACCCAAAGGCTCAGCAGCCTCCATCTCCCAAGGCTACAGCCCAAGGAGCAGGTGGCTTTGTGCAGTTACTCTGCTGCCTTGAGGGAAACAAGGAGGCCATTTTATTTGCTTGTTCCTTAATTCAGTCAGCAAACATTCCCCACACAAAAAAACTGGGCTGAGAAAGATTGATCTATGCACCATCTTGCATTTGCCAAATGGATTAGTTAGCAATTGCTAGGTGTCTAAAATGCAAAAGGGCTCCTGACTCCAATGTTTGGCAGGACAGGGCTTGGTCTTTATTTAATTTACTTATCATTATTATTTCCCTCCCCCTTTCTCACTCTTGACAAGACAAGACCCTGACCTGTTTCCTAAATCCCTTTTTTGGGGCAGCAGGAGGAGGGGGGAACAAGGGAAGAGTATGAGGTCCTTTCATTAGCAAAGCCTATGTGCCTAAGAGTGACTTTGGAAGGCAGGATATTAACCTTTACAGCTCCTAGGCTGCGTTACAATGTCTAATCCCACATTCCAGAGAGGGCTGAAAAATGAGGAAAGGATGAGTGGAAGAGAAAATATCACTCATTGTGGCAAATCCATTCACTCGAAAGGAAACAGAGGTCATTGAAAGGGAGGTAGAGATAGGAGGGAAAAAA
>JAOEGS010003831.1:50917-61062 GCA_025447755.1 Corythornis vintsioides
ATGTAGAGAAATTTCCAATAAGTAGAGGGGCTCTGGTGTTGAAACAATAACTTTACATCCTCTTTTGGCTTCACACCACTCCCCATCTCCTCCCAAAAGTTACTCATTATTATCAGGCATTTATCACCCAGGTAGTGGTATCAGAGCAATAGCTGTCCTCAACAGATCCAGGGAGGAGCTGGAAATGAGGTTGGCAGCAATATGGTGGTGGGGTGGGAAAGACTCACAGCATGGAGGAAGCTTCACAGTGGCTCTTAAAGCCCTCCCCTCTGGACCAAGTGCAGGATGACCAAAGCTATTCTTCCCCTCTGGGATGACTGGTAATGCTACATGTCAGGTGAAGCTCTTCCTTTGTCCATCTTACTCTGCCAGAAGGCTCAACTCACCAGTCCATCTCAAAAGGTGACAGTGTCTAAAATAAGCCAGCTCTGTCCCCATTTTTCCCTGCTGAACTATTTCACTTTTCATACATTGTATGAGTGTTAAAGTCTGATTTCATCACACCATACATGTCTGAGCCATAACATCATGAGACAATAAACATCTGACTTCAAGGTACCATGCAGGCACACAACTAAGTGGGAAGAAGAGGGATTTTGTCAAAGGAAGACGAAACAGGCAACCCTGAGTAAACAATAAAACATCAGAAACAAAAGGAAGAAGAAGGATCAGCTCTTGAAAGATACCCATCTTTGAAAGTCAACATTGATCCTTGTGACCTAAAGAACATATTTGGTGTGTACCAAAAAAAACCCAGAGACTATGTCAGTGATTCCTTCAACACAGTCTTTTCCACTGGTGTTGAGTGGGTCACAACACAGCCTGACAATGGTTTGACTGGTTTTATCAGTGTTTTTTTAACCAGAGGCAGTGACAAAGGAAGGAACAGTATCAAAAATTTGTTAGGTTCTAGATAGCTGATGAATCTCTGGGAGGTTTTACTCTGGAATATTCTTTTTCAGGAAGAGAGATGGAAATATCACAATAGTGAATTGATTTTGATAACATTTAGTGCCGGGGGGGAGCTTAAAGATAAAAACTTCCTTCTCTGACATGTACAGGGTGCAATGATTCTTGTTATTCAAGCTATCTGGAGGAGAGAGGGTAAGGAAGGGGGTCAGCTTCTTGGTAAAGTCTGCAGTGCTTTTTAAATTACAGAATTCTCTTCAAAGCCAAAAGTCAGATCCCACACATTTTGTGTGCCTTCCAGACTGCCTCTCTGCAGATGAATGCACTGACACATCCCCATCTATAAACCCAGACATCTAGTAATTAGATTATTGCAGTCTCAAGAACATTCCTCACATCTTGCTTAGGGTCCCAACTCCCCTTCAGATCTGAGGGGAAGTGAAAAAACAGATCCTGGGTTGAGATCTGAGAGGTGGGTACAGAGTGAACGATCACTGCCAGCTGCTGTAAAATTATTCTGTTCACGTTCCTTCATCACGTGCTTGCTTCCCTGCTCAGACACCCCACTTCTAAACCATTTTCCTCTTGGTTTATGTTCACACGAATTAAAAATAAACCAAAGCAAATCAGCCCTGACTAGCTTTGGGTTTGCTTCCTTTCTGCAAGACACACACCAGGGCTTTGCTTACAGCACAGCCAAAACCAAAAGACAATTAGACTCCAGGTTCCCTTTTGAACTAAACGTTCCCATCCAGGTCATGGGTTCTGCTCCAAACCAAGACAGCAAACCCACCAAAGGGTAGGTGAAAAGAATTCAGTGTTGTGACACTTACAAAGCTCCTCACAAACCACCATCATGCTACAGACTTCAGGGATGCTGACCTGATGGACTTCTGGTTCAGGATCTCAACATCCTACTCTTCCACCTAGGACAAGGGAAGAATGCTTAAAGAGATTTTTTTTATTATTATTCTTTTTTTTTTTTTTTTCTTTTCTGGATTCACAAGAGCTAAGAAGGAGCAAAGAGGGTTGGAGAAACTCATTGCCTTGCTAATGTGTGGTTTGCAACAAGAGCTGCGGAAAGGCTTCTTGAAGGAAAACCAAAGTGGCTTCAGGAATGAGCCAAACCCAAGTGTTTGGGAGGGATCCGGGGGAGAGGATGAAGCGTGGGGAGAGGGAAGAGGTAAAAGAGGGTAATAAGAGCTGTGTGTGGTACTTCCACATAGAAAACAAAGTCTTGAGGAACGGGTTTGGGATTCCTCCCTTTGGAAACAGTTGAAAAAAAAGAAGGGAGCAGAAGCCTGCATTTAAGAAGAGGTTAGAAATGTTTAAAAAACAAATAGACCAAGAAAACCCCAAACCATGTCCTTGAGGGTTTCTATCCCATCGGCACTCCCATTCCAGGAGAGCACGCTGGGTAAGGCTACGTGATCCATGAATGCATCCTGACCCCAAACGAACCACAAGAATAATAGATTTTATACTGCACTTTCCTTTGGTAGAATTCAGAACACTTTATGGGAAAAACTGGGTTTTTTATGAAAAAAAAAAATTTTTTTTTTCCCACTAAAAAAACCCAAGCATGCAAAAAACACACACAAAACAAAAAAACACAACAAAAACAAAACCCCAACTTCCAAAAATTTTCCTTCTAAAATAGAAAATCTAGAGGGGAAAAAGACATTTTGGAGGGGTGGGGAAGAGAAGTTTTGTTTTAAACCAAAACATTGCACTTCTGAGAAGAAAGCCAAGGCATGAGGAGGTTAAAGTGGCTTCTCCAGAAACCCATGTGGGCCTTGCACCTCAATCTCCTAAGCCTCAAGCCAGTCTGCCTTCAGTTAAACTGTGACGTCAACAGAGATTTTGGGTAAACATTGAAGAACAAAAAAAAAAGAAAAAGAAAAAGAAAATAAAAATAAGAGTGTGGCATTACTGGTAGAGTCACTGGGCTATAAACTGGCCTCTTTAGAGATCTCTGTGCCCACACACGAACTATTACTCCCTGGCATACGGATGCAGGCTGTTCCCAAAGAGACCATTTACCCCTCTTATCCCCCTGCAGTAAGCAACCCACTGAAGGGGTGTAAAGCATTTCTTGCACAATCCACTCATCTGCCCCGTGCCACATCACACATCCTATGAGCACAAGGTCAAGCTGTAGACGCACAAGTTGTTCCCAAGGCTCTGAAATTCCCGTGTGCTCCACTCGGGCAACGTCTGAGAGTGAATTCCACCCTATGACAAAGAGTTTCAGCCTCTCCCAGACCTCCAGATTTTCTCCTAAACAAACAGTCCGTTAATCCTGCGTGGAGTTTTTACAGAGCACACGGATCATGTCACGTATGGAGACTCTCAAGATGTCATCTGCCACTTAAGAGGTACTAAGAGAGCCAAGAATAGCAAAAACCCAGAGCAGCCCATACCCTTGGGTGCTCTACAGCTGCGCTAGAGTTTGGAAGATATATAATTTTCACACCATTTCTCACCAACGTACATTCAGTCAACTCCACTTTCCCAGCTCTGTGGTCTAAACACACAGATCTCCACTTTTCACTTTGTCTTCTCATTCAGAATAGTTGTCAGTGGCTTTGAGCAAAGTGCTTTTACTCCACTGCATTTCTGTGCTCTGATGGGCATTGTCTGTTGGATTCAAGTCCTCTATTTAACAACTACTTCATTAAGCAGAGAATGATGAAAAAAAACAAACCAACCAACCTACCTGGATAAGATCGATCAACGTTGACTGATGGTTTTACTGCACAACATCTGGGAATGAGTCTGAGGTGGAATGCTGAGAACTGGAGATGAAATAAACCACAACACAGCAAAATAGAAAGTGTACCACTCTACCTCCTTCCCAACTCCTTTTATAAGCAAAGAAGTCTTTGCAACTTTCAGCCCTAGCCTCATCCACTCTCTTCAAGCTGACTCCTCTTGCTAATAGGGCTATAGGGGCTCTACCAAGGAGGTCATTCACATCATTAAAAACAGGAGGAATTAATTATCTGGGAGATAAATTTGAAAATTAGCTATTGTCAGTCATTAGCCACCATATGCACCGTAACTCGTGTGACAGGCTCTTCTCTCAGCTGGAACTAGTCACATACCATCAATACCCAATCCATAAAAGAAGCACATCTGTTCCAGATGAATGGAGAGATTTTAATGGATTTTACACCTAAAACTAGCATTAGGTGTAACCAATCGAACCTATCATCAAATCTGACAGCAGAAGATACAGAAAAACACCTTGTAAGGGTGGCTTCTTTTCCCAACTTTGTGGGAATTAGAACAGAGATGTTGGATCTGCAGTAAGACCTAGACACAAACCCAGCACACTTGGTCTCCATGGGAGGACATTCTTGAATTAGATTGAGGGTATCAATTTTCTTTTATTTTTTCTTGGGACCTATGTGAGCTATGTGCTGAGCTCTCACTGAAAACCCTTCCTTACACCTCTTGTGGACCTCTGGAAGCCTTAGCTTTCTACTGCTGCTGTGCTCTCCAGCCAGTCAGGAGTCCCCAGCTCCACTGTCAGTGCTGAAATAGAACCTGACAACAAAAGGGTTAACCCAATACCTAAGGCATGTTTTCAATATACAAAGAACTTAAAAGTTGGAGTACTGCATGATTTACTAGTAGATCAGTACTCAGAGAAATATCCTTTACCCATCCCAGTGGCCAATAACTCATTATGTTCAAATCCTCTCGGGTTCAAGAATTTCATAGATCAGATTCTTGGTGCATTTATCTGCTTTTTTTAAAGGATGGACCTATCATATAAGCCTTAAAACAAACTCCACATGAGGAAGAGACCTGTCAGCAACTGACAACAAAGAGATAAACTGCAGATCAGTCCCTGACAGCCACCACGTCTGCCCAGACATGTTTTCTCCAAACACCAGGTGATTAGGGTCAAGAGAAACTCTGTCTCCCATGATAAACATGACAACAGAGGGGCTTGTCCAAACCTGTCCTCTGGCTTACAGCCCTTGTGAGGCATTTGGGATGAAGGTCAAGTCCAAGGACCCTTCTCTATCAGAGGAACATGTTGATGCCACTCTGGCAGCTAAAATGCTTGCTGCTGCTAGAGCACTCTGTGCAGCCATGGGACAGATCTGCTGTGGATCTGTTGTCTCCTTCTCCTACTTTTGGACTAGAAGAGCTTGCTGAGAGGGACTGCACTCAACATTGCATCTCAGCAAGACACTTCATAAGAGGGCTTTTGTTTTCCCTCCCTAGATATAACCATTGAAGTCAGTGCAAGAGCATCTGTTGAGACAATAGATGTTGGGTCAAGATCTAAAACAAATTAAATTCACTCTTCAAAAATCTCATATCTATCCATAAAACAATGTGGTGTGTGTAAACTACCAACAGTAGTTTCTTCCTCGTGTGGAGTTTGTTTTAAGGTTTATAGGATAGGTTCATCCTATAAACACAACTAGCAGATAAACACAACTCCCTAGGGGTAGATGTGAAAAATAGTGTCCCATGAGAGGAGCCCTTGTGACTGGAATAAAAAGAAAATAAAAATAAATTTAAAAGCATTAATTTAGGACCAGATTTTCTCAGGGAAAAAAAAAAAAAAAGAAAGAAAGAAAGAAAAAAAGATAAAAGAAACAACAAAAATCAATTTATCCACTTATGTATTTTCTGTAAACCTTGAAAAAAAATAAAAAGCCCCAGTTTAGCTTGGATTGAACAGAGTTCAACATGAAGACCAAAACCAGTCACTAATTAATGGTGTCTGGTTTTCTGGTATTTATGTGCCATAAAAATTAATAAGGGACTTCTCTGGGAAAATAAATGGTTAGCTGGAAAGGCAGTTTTGGCCTTTGTTGTTTTTTTGTTGTTTTTTTTTTTTCCTGTTAGTCATAACCTCTCAGTGAGATTCCTTGAAACTTTGAGCTGGTTACTTCCAGGAACATTTAGTGATTTCCCAAAGCCAACAATTTCAAACGAGGAATGGATGTGGTCTCCCTGATACCAGCACACAGAGACTGCAGGTAAAATTTAACCATTCACACTGATTCCCAGACCTCATGTTCTCAAGACCCACATATGCACAAAGAGCAAGTATAATATTTTTTTTAAAGCTGCATGTAGTTTTAGATGCATCTATATATGGAATTTCCTGCATGTCAAGATTTAGGTACTAAAGCATCTATTTTTGACAGTGGTTAATCACCTGTAGAGGTCATATGGAGGTCAGCAGCTTTTTTTCTTTTTCTACAAAAGAAGCCCCAATATTAAGGAACATTTTGACTGCACAACAGAGTTTGGTGAACTTTTGCACTGAGACTTAGTTCCAGCCACTCTCTTCATCTAATCTAGTGTGGCCCCTTGAGGAGATACCAACCAAGTCCTTTAAAAACCATAGTGCATGATTATTGTTATTAAATCTTATACCTGAGCTGAAAATTCCTTCTTTCCAGTAGGAGCAGCTGGTGCAAGAGCTGTGGAAGCAATTGGACAAAGCTACTCAGACAGCAAACAGCAGATTTAGAGCACAAGTAAATTTTGCTTGGGTCTCAAAGCCTCGGATTATCTGATGTTACCCCCCTTCATGATGCAGTTCCCATAGTCCTTATCATCCTCTCAGTCTCTCAAGAGGCAAAGCTATTGCACCACTGCCATCATCACCCGTGGAAGCAACATAGAGCAGCCTGGGTGGGCTGGCAGAGGGCAGAGCAAGCACATTGCTTTCTGCTGAGCAGACCTTGGTGCAGGTGGAGGTGTCCTGTTTGAGCTTTTCTGCACATCAAGGTCTTCTCTGAGGCATTGTCTTTGCGGAGAGTGGCAGGTGTTTGGCTTTGGATGAAAGGAGGAGCTAACACTGCTGGTTTATTCCTGACAGTAGTCCTGATGATTTTCTTAAGCATTTCAGTGATGTCAGAGCCAAACCCTAGGGAAAAAAAAAAATATATATATATATAGGTATATAAAGTACACAGTGTTGGGACCAGTGAATGGATTAAAAGAACATGATTATTTTGATTACTTTGATTTAGAGCACCAGTGGTACTGAATCATGTTCAGCCAAAGAAATATCACGGAGATAAAATTTACTTCTCTATATGCAGAGAAGCAGAAGAGGAAGAAGGCAGGGAGGAGGGAGGAAAGAAAAATTACTGTGAATCAAAAGATGAAAATACACACCCACTCTACATTTTCTTCTCATAATGATTTTCTTTCTTAAAAGGGGAACCACAAAACACATTGATGTGTAATCCATTAAAAGTGTAGTTTTCTGGACTTAATAATCTGAGTTTAGTCAACCCACCAGCCTGCTTCTCACTGGGTGGGCTCTGGCTGGGAGGGGATAGACTTTCACTTGATTCTCTCAGAACAGGTCAATGTGCCACAGGCTTTATGGATGGTATCTAATAACCTTTGCTGGCAGATTGTCAGCATGAGCACTATGGGAAAATGGATTTTCAGAGAGTAGCACAGATCCAAATGTCATCTGGTACCATGGTGGCAAGGGGGAGGATGACTTTTGATGACAGCATGTACCTCGGGAAAGAAAGGAAATTCTGTTTCTCTTTTGATGGTTTCTTTTGTCATTCATTCAGCTCTTCATATTTTCCTCAAATGTTGCAAGGATCACTTGGTTTTTGCAACCTAGGGGTGGTTGGAGAGAGGTTTTGAAAACCAAAACATTCTGATTTCCACCTGTATTTGCATACAAGAAGGACCAGGCTCATCCAGTCCCATAACACAGAAAACCAGCCGGGTCCTCCTGTTTTCAAGAGTTTGAGGTTCATTGTTGCCCCTCACCTTAGCTGCTGTAATGGTCTGAATGAATGGACACCTTAGTGGACTTAGTTTGACCCATTATCAATGGGTCAAATATATGTACAGACGCAAGCCTCGTGAGGTAGAACCAAAACTACACTTGAACATGGGGTTTTGTGGAGATGGACTTGCAATTTCCATTTGGTATCATGGGAACGAGGTCTTCACTGAGGATTTCCCCAGAAAGGCTACAACTACCCCAAAAGCTCCTTGAACTACCCAGGGATAAGCCACAGACAAACCAAGTCCTAGAGGACATGGAGTTAACTGCTCATTTCCCAGAACCTTATGTCACAGGCTAATAAAAAAGAATAATGGATCACAGGGGGAAATCATAATTAGTCTTACAAAACATATCCTAGGCTTCTGCTTTTGTTTCAAACATCAGCCCCACCAAACAAGGAGGATTTTTGTTTCTACCATTTCCCCAGTAAAATAGGGAGGAAATCATAAAATGCAAAAGAACACCCACAAATGAAAAATCCTTATCTTGACATGAAAATATTATTCAGAATCTCTGCAGATTGTTTTGCTAATTTCCAAAATGGATGATCAAATACTGAGTGATCCTTCTGTGACTGCCAATATTTTTAATAGGCATCTTAGTCAATGTTAGTACAGCTGTCCTTTCAAATCAACTCTTCTGGTGACTCACACTTGGATTCAGAGATTTCCCGAGGTTTTATCTGCTCTCCTAATGCTCTTGGTGGACCCGTCCTTGAATCCCATCAAATGAGAGAGCAAGAGGTGCCTCCTCATCCAAAAAACACAACCCACTGGGCAGTGAAAAGGACACACACACAATTGAAAGAGGCAGGAGAGGAAGGGAAGGGTGAAAAAAAAAAATTATAAAGAAGAGGAAAAAAATACATTAAAAAAAAAAAAGAAAAGAAAAAACAAAAAAGACCAGCAGAGTCATTTCATGCTCCAGCAGATCAGCATTTTTATGTAAAGCTCTTGGAACATCATGCTTCTGCAGCCACCCTCCAGCCTTACTCATGGCGAGTTCACATCACCTGTTTCCCCTCTGAGTCGACATTTCCAAGGAGTTTGGCTTCCTGACATGCAGTTGGAACACTGAAAAGCAAGAAAATCTTCACATCTCGAAGAAAACACAGCTCCTTGCAAAGCCTCAGGGAAATGTCAACAGCCAATGGAAATGAAGAGGAAGCCATGAGACACTATCCCTACTGTAGAAGGCAACTGATGAATTCAAATTCATTTGAGGAATTTTATTTCTTCTTGATTAAGCTTTTCCCATGTCAATTTCACCAAAGATTGAAGGAGTTTCATTAGTGTGGTTGTGGAGGGGAGAAAATATTCCCCTCTAAGAGGTTGTTCTTCAGGTGGAAAAGTGTTTTGTTGGCCCTAAGTATAACATGAGAAAGGTTTTGTGTAGATAACTGTAGTTTTATTATTGCCCAGATTGCTCCTGGTCCTCCTAAAAAAACCAAAAACCCTTAAAAAAATGGAGAACTCTCTGGGCTGAATATTTCAATTTTGAAGCCTCCAGTAGCTTGAAATATCTCCAAACCTATTAAACCCTGAAACCAAAATAAACATTTTGTCCTCCCTTCATGGAAGCATAAAGAATGTCTTAAGTCAATCCATCCACTTGCCTGCCAATACCAAATTGCCCTCAAGAACATATCCTCCAGGGCTTTGTCAAATCAGCTTCAGCATTCCTCAAGCAACAGAGGGGGTTCTACCACGTTCCTGGAAAGTCTATTCCACAATCTGTTCCCGTAGCCTTTTCAAAAAAACACTATAAAGCACCAGTTACCTGCAAGCACCAGAGCTGGAGTGGAATAGAATTTTCCATTCTGTGGTAAATCCCATGCTTTCAAATATCTTTCCAGTCTGCATCCAAAGGAAAGCAAAATATTTTCAAAATTTCCTACTAAACGCAATTCTGAGAGAAAAAAAAAATCATGTCAATAAAGACAAGTTTTTAGACTGAGTTTGAGGCTTATAGCTTTTATAAATCCAATATGCTACAGCATCTAAAAAAATAGGGGGGAAAAAACCTCACATTCTGAAATTTAAATTATTTTTTTTAATGAAAATTCATCTGAATTAACATTTGCAAAACATTTCAGTTTTATCAGATTAGCTTTTTGAAAGATGAAAAAATTCCTTCAGAAAATTTCCCATTGGCTCTCAGACAGATCTTTGCAATATCAAGGTCAGAAAGAGTGGTTCTGCTCTCCAAGAATTTAAACTGCCCAACTACTCCTTTCCCAGAAGATGCATTTCACAGGACATAGTTATAGTGCAATCAAAGGACTCTTTTTAAATTAAAATAATGTAAATATTCACTATATTCACCCTTGAAGGTTGACTAGAGCTGTCCCAGGATGCCCAGGGCAGGGGTGGAGTCCCTGTGATCCCTGGAGGGGTTTCCAAGCCATGGAGCTGTGGTGCTGAGGGACATG
>JAOEGS010003832.1:0-11429 GCA_025447755.1 Corythornis vintsioides
TTCAAGATATTCCAGAAAAATATCCATGCTGAATTCAATATTCAACAATGCCAGCTTTTTGTGACTGATTTCTTTTAAAGCTTTTCACTTTTACCTGAAAGTGCTCTGGCTTTACATTTTGTGGAGCTTTTTCCCAGCTTTGTGCTGTGGAATGATTTGGGTTTGGGCTCTGAATGTCAAATCTCTTTGTCAACATCACTGGTTTTCTATGCTGCTCACCAGTCTTCTGTTGCTGGAGTATGATTTGGGGTTTTTTTTTGTTTCTGAAATTCTACAATTCCAGTCTGCTTCCCTTAGTTGACTTACACTGTTGCCTTACAGAAGCTTTTCCAGTTTTGGTGATAATGTGAATCATGTGTTTGCTTGTTTCTCATTTCTTCACCTTGTAGAGGTGTTTTTGAGCCATGTTTGCCAGCTCTCAGCCTGCAGGTCTTTTCACACAGCTTTATGCATCTTCACCCTTCAAAACTTCACATCTGCTTGTCAAGAAAACAACTGCAGTTGTCAAGGTTTCCTCAGTATTGGCACAACAAAGATGCCATGCAGATTTCTTTCACTGTTCTTAACCATCTCAAAAACGTATTATTTTGTTGATTTTTATATTCCTTTTGTTATGGGAAGCTTTGCCTTCTGAGAAGTGTTAGAGCTTTGAGTCATCAATTATGGTTTACAGTCATCAATTACCTCACAAATGCTGCTGTTGCACCCAGCTCTCTAAGTGCCTCAAACCTACTTTGCTTTGTCTTTAAAAAGAAGGGTTCTCAAAGCTGCAGTTCCCTAGTAGCTCTTGCAGGCTTATGGAGGCTGCCAAGAGAAAAGCCATTATTTCAGCAGGCTGCTTGCCAGAATGGCTATCCTCCTGTGCTTCTGCATCTTCATTTCCTTCTACTGGGAGAGTCTGGGAGCCTAGGATTGAGCTTATGACCTTGACAACCACTGCATTTGTGGTCCCTGGTCTCTAATTCTTCAGCTTGCATGACTCTGACCAAGCTAGAACAGAACCCAGCAAGCATTTTCACATTCCTCCAAAGAAGGAATAGTATGGCTTGAGCAGCCTGACTCCTCTCTGGAAGTGAAATGGGAAGGCTGCAGCCCTTTTCTAGCATCACTTTGGAGTAAAGGAAAAAATGCCAAGTTTTTTATGATTTTAATTATCAAAGACAGTTTGGTAAAACTTAAACACTTGTTAGGCTCAAAAAGTCAAAACCAGATCTGCTGAGAGGTATTAGAAATATTAAACATATTTATGTAGGTTAACCCACCTCCAGCTATTCCCACTTTCCCTTCCCAGAGTCAGTGATACACTGCATTTTCTAACTTCCAACATGATACCAATTTTTCCACATTTTCTGTCTAGAAAACACATTTTATTCACACAGCAAATTCCTTATTAAATGTGAAAAGCAGGGCTGCTCCTAGAATGGGAATTCTTTTGGAAACAAATTACTTGCCATCAGCCCTGAACACAGATAATCTGAGCAGCTCTATAACTCATCAACAAAAAAACATCTGCAACAAAACAAAACAAAACACAACACAACAAACACTTCTCTACCAAACCCAATATATGACAGGAAATGTTCAGCAGCCTTTGTGGCTATTTGTTGGCAAATAGCTATGGAAAAAGTCAGAAGCAAGAGTCTGGTCAGGAAAACAGTGACCAGAAGAAGGTGTGTTGTGGGAGAAGGAGGGGCTGCAATCCCCTTACAGCCCAAACACAGTCATCACTCTTGCCAATGCAGTGCACTTGAGCAGGTGAAGCAGGCAGGTACAGAGATTAGAGGACAAGAACAGTTTGGCAGAGCATGTGCACAAAAGAATTACCAAGTGCCAACTCAGGCATGAAAACAAGTCAGAAAAACCCTCTCTAAATTCTTTGGGAGAAGCTGACAGAAATATCTGAAGGGCTGTTTTGAGCAACATCTCAGTCATCCAGCTGTGCCAGAAATATGTGATTTCATAACAAGATCTGAAAGGGCTGGGATGTTCCATTTACTGAGATTGCAATTAGCTGAAATGGGGAAAAAATTGGTTAATACTTAAGCTGATTCAATCATCTGTCTTTAAATTAAAAAGCCAGAATAGTCATAATTTCAAGCATGTTCTCAGCCAGCAATGGTGACAGCCTGAGGATGAGCCAATTCAGAAGATGCATCCAGTGAAGCTTATCAAGAGCTGACTGACACACATTATTTGATTTCTATTTTGGCTTCTCCCTTTTGAGTCAACCATTTTTGTGTCAAGAATTTGCTGTGATCCACCATCAAAGCTCAAACTGCCATTAACACACATGAAGTTATAGAAACCTGTGGCACAAGTCTACCTGCTCTAGAAGCTGTCACACCTCATTTAAGAAGTATATATGTAATTTACTTATATTTCTACAGATCTTTTCACTTATGTATTCATTTATGTTTATTTCTGAGTAATATCCCTGTGGTATTGAACAATACTATCATAGATCAGTGTCATCTTTTTGCTATGAAAAGATCTCTCCATGGCAGAAATCAGACTGCTGCTCTTCAGATTTCTTTTACAAAGTCCTTTTGCACTTCCCTGAAACACTCAATATCATGTTAATAGGCCAAATTATGGTAAAAAGTATGGTTTGTCCTAACCCAGATGCTTCACATGAACATGTGCCTTCTGGGAGCAACAGCTTGGGAAGTGTCAGACTAAGAACACATGAAAACAAAGGGATAAAAATAAAGCAAATAGGAAGAAAACTAGAAAACAACAACAAAACAAACAAGAAAACCCTTGAGTTTCTTAATAACAAAGAAAAAAAAGGCAAAGTAATACAGCAAAGCCTACAAACTCATTCTTTTCAGTATGGTTTCCCTTATAACCACATCCAGAGTAAAAATTACGTTAAGGTGTAAAAGTTTGCAATATAGAAACAGTCAACAAATCTGAATGAGCAAGTAGTTTTTCCTCAACCTGTGTCACTTCTCAGAACTAATGTCCCCAGATAATGCCTTCTTGATTCAAAATCAAATCAAACCTGTGTAAGAGCTCTGCCTGTTGACTGCTCTCCAGGGTGATGAACATTGCTGATGTCACAAACAAGGTTCTTCCATCTGTGTAAATCCTGATTGAAAATCAAGACACTTTCCATGTCTCAGTGTTGCTCAGCAGTTGATTGACAGCTTTCCTTTTATTCTTGGACTACTCAAACTCATGCTTGTCACAGGAGAACCTTTAGCTTCACTTCCTTTGTGTCACCCATAGCTACCCAGCTTCCCTGACTATGAATTCATCACACACATTAACAAATGTCTTCAGAAGACATTCTGAGCTTTTTCAGAACACTGGTGGATTACCAGGTTTCACAGGCAAAGGTAAAGGGTGAAATAATATTTTTTTGTTCGATATTGACAATTGTGTTTTCAGACTCAGTCATAAATGTTCTCTGGGACAGAGCACCCTGCTTTTGGAAGAGAGAGAGGAAAGTTTTCTGAGGGGCTGGCAGTCACTTGAGCACTGGACACAAGAGGAAGAACTAGGGTCTTCTGCATTTACACTGTTCACCTCACTCCCTTTTGACTCATTCTTTTTTTTTCAAGCTAATTTCAGTACATTTTTACATGTAATGTGTTCAAGATGGAGAGTGTTCCCTTTCTACCTATAAAAAATGCATAGAAGAACTCTGTTAAAGGCAGTAGCTCTCGAGAACTGAAATGAATAGTAATTAATTTTCTTAGGTAATATCTAAACCTCCAAAATGTCTTAATTAGTGGGAAATAAAAATTACTGTGATTAAAGGTCAGCTATTGCCTACCTCAGAAGTATGAGGTATCCAATGTCTCCCTAAGAATCTTTTAGGTGCCAATGCAAATTAATCAGGTTTCTCTTTGCAGTAGAAATGCTGTCAAACTATGATGTCCAACTATTGACCCCTGTTTTCCCAAGGAGCAGAAAGGCATTTTACTTACCCTTGTACTCCATAATGCCCTTGACAACTTCAAAGCATAAGGCAAACAGTGGAACAAACAAGGGAAGATGAATCAGATGGCCACAGAGTCACAGAGAAATCAACCAAGCTTTGTTTTAGTGCAGAGGAGTGAGTGTTACCTATCAGATGCTATTATCCTCTCTATGTGCTGGCAAGTTCTGTGATGCCATGATTTTCAGTACTAAAAGCAAGCTCAGAATGCCAAGCATAAAGAGCCAGGGGCATTCTCAGGATAAAGCAGAACAGTCACACAGAAAGACAGAAGAGACTGGGGGCCTAGAGTAATACAGAGTTGGGCCTGAAGTCCCAATTTAGCGTCTTAGCCAGAAGTTCTTCTAGTATGGCACTCCCTCCATTCCTCATGTTCCAGAGGCCAAGACAGGGGGTAGAATTAGGACCAACCAGAAGTTTTCTTGAAGTTTGCCTGTGTCTGGCCATATATCAGAGTATCAGCCCTGAAAATGTGCCCAAAAAGCCTCTCTCCACTCCTTCACTGCAATGGTTCTATGCTCTGCTCTTCCCTTTTGTTTTGCCTCGGAAAAGAAACAATAATCTCAAAAGAGGAAATCCAACTGATAGAAAACCATGCCCCCCAAGCTTTCCAAAACGAAATGCAGAGCAGGCATGAGGTCACCTTCGAATTCACTAGGTGGCAACGTGGAGCAAGAAATCAGCACTGGAGTCTTCAAGCAGAGCATCTGGTTAGAGATCTTTACATCCCTGATGCCCCTTCATCCCCACCAAACAAACTCAAGTTCTGGCTGATGGAATGCCCACCTTCTAAACACTAAATAAAATCCACTCTCTGCAGATGGCTAAATACTGTCTCAGTTGCCCAGTGCTCATGCTGATTATCAGCACATTTATCTGGTTTCACTCACAGCCACCTTTATGTGGCTTTGATGTAGCAATGAGGCTACCAGCTTTGACCTGAGACTTGGATCTCTAACTGTCTTAACCTCCTGAAAGCAGAGCAATTCCTTTCCAATCAAGCAGCTTAGGAGTGGGGAGGAAAGAAAGAATTCCTTTTCTTGAAGTATAAATCAATTGCATGTGTTGAAATATTCCCATTTTGTTGAATATGGGTTTCCAGGGGCTCATGGACCTTTTCTCTCCACTGTCCCTGTTTGGTGGATTCAAACCTGGAAAGGATGCACCAGTGCAAGTTAGTGGCTTTGAGCTCTTGGTTCCCCTTGAGCTTCCAACTCTGCTGAAGTTATTACCTCCTCCTAAGGAAAGCTGTCACCTCTCAGCTGAACAGCTTGGGAGCATCTCAGAGCCCCTGTGGGCCACACACAGGAGGCAGGAAGGTCCACTCTGCTGTGACCCTCACTAAACCATAAGCCTGCTCAATGCACAGCTGAAGGATGAAAGAGACATGTTCAGCTCCTATGCCATCCCTCTCCTTCCCACTCACTCCTCCCATATGCTTGTCAACTTACTCTGTTGCTGTGAAATGGGAACAGCACTTCTCAGCCTCAGACAGCTGGGACACAATCCCACACCCAGCTCTGGGACTTCCAGGCACTACCATCTGTGGACTGGGTAGATCAGCAGCTGCACTCTTGTGGGGAGCAATACTGGAAACTGAACCAAAATATCTCTTTCAGGTGCAGATCTGTAAGCAATGTTTATTTAGCCAACCACGCTGTAAAATGTTATCTTCATCCTGGACTCAGCACTGGCATTGCAATTTAAGAGTGCAAATAGAAAGCAGGTATGCATTAGGTTAAATCTAAGCCAGAGAAAGATGGTTTCATTCTTGGTTAGTAACAGTGCCTCTTTATATGTATTTCTTCCTTATCTTCTCTAAATATTTAGTCCTCCCTTTATAGAATTGCTGGAGCTATTAATGTCATGGACATCCTACTCATAAAGTGCTTAGAATTGCAGTAAACATTTTATTAGTTTCACTCCCAGCTCTCTGAGCTGCATTTTCCTCTTCCCTTCAGTCATGAGTAAGCACAGTGACAACTTCTTTTTCCTATAGGAAATATATCTGTCTGAATATCTTGAAAGATATTCAGACAGTCCAAATCAGTCAGCCATGGAAAGACTACTCACTGACTTCAGTGGGCATAAATCATATCATACAAAATGTTGCATAAATACAATAGTAGTTGCAGAATAATATCAGTGAGTAATACAATATTATGTCAGAGTTCACACTGAGAGAAAGAACTACCAGGCCCTTAAATGCAATGATCAGGCAAAGCTGGAAGAGCCCTACTTGTTAGGATCTTCTGCTCTAAGTTTGTTAGTGTTCTGCCTCCTAGTTCTTAAACAAATATTCATTATCTGAAGACAATTCCCCTTACAAGTTTTGGCTCCACATGTGTTATGTCCGAAACTCTGTAAGGAACACCAAGAATGTTGAAATGTCACATGTGCACAAAAGGGGGAGTATGAACCCCACATGTTTCTCTGTGTGCATGGTGTAAAGCCATTCTGTGCTCATCTGAGTAACTCATAAGCTTGAGTTGGAGTGAAAGTATTCCTGGAGGAAAGGAGAAAATAGCTGGTCTTCCTGGGAGGCATAATGGGGTTTGGCTGCATGAAAGGAGAAGAAACTCTGCTGCCCCTATGGTTCCTGGCCAGACACAAGCCAAAGGAGAAGCATGTGCCAAACTGCTCAGAATTGTTAAAAACAATAAAATGTTTTGTTCACTTAGCCAGAAAGAAAGAAGGAAGTTAAGGGATACAAAAGACATGTAGATGCTTGCTTGCACAACATGTAGATGCTTGCTTACACAACATGTACTTGCTTTGCTAAAAAGTTGCAAATTCAGGAGGTTAAGCAAGAAGGGAGGATGAATCAGAAGACGCCTGAGGAAGACTACCAATCTTCATCACAACGACCACCAGGAGGCAGAAAAAGACCCCCTAGCAACATGCCGCACATGCGCAGCGTGCTACAGGAAGGACTGATCGAGGGACCTACTATAAAAGGGGACTGAAACCTAATTGGGCGCGGCAGTTGGCGGAGCGGAGACTCCCCTGTCGCCCAGCGCTGGATTTGCCTAATACCTTGCCTGCTATAATTAATAAAATTTCTAATTCGAGACTACACCGATTTGGCGTGCTAAAAATCTATCACAAGAATCAGTATATAAAACAAACTGTAATTCTGGGGGGCCATCTGGAAAGCAAGTCTCACTTAGTGACAACCAGAGCCTTCCTGGTAATGGCAGTATAATGGGACAGTGGTATTTGTGTATATATATATATATTCCTGTTGATAGCAACTGCACTCTGTGCATGTCTCTTTCCTTTTTCACTTACCTGTTTATACTGCAGGCTTTTCAAGGTGGAGGCTTCTGTGTTTGTATAGACTTTGCACAGTGGGGACAGCAGCTCTCCTGGGATTTCAGCTAGAAAAAGATAAATATAAATTGTATAATAATTAATATAAAAGATAAATATTAATTGTAGCAACTTTAGATACACATAATGGAGAAGGGCATGCAGTTAATTTTATTCAGTGTGGGGTTTTCCCCTCCATGTTGCTTGAAGGGTATTTGTATTCTGTACCATATGTCTATATTGTAACACTGCTGCATTCCAGAGAGACTTTCATCCTAAAATTAAAGGCTTGTCTGATTCTCATTCAATGTCTAAAATAGAATTCTAGTAAAGACAGATGAAAAATCCTTTGTGTTAGATAACTGTTAGATAACAGTAAAAAATATTTTTACCTGTTTAACTCGTGCTACAAATACAATTACTGTATTTCATTCCAATAATGTAAATATACATTTGAATGCCCAGGTTTCAATGACTTCAGGTCTCAAAGAGCTGGAGGATGGAAAGGAGCTACACAGCCAGCCCACAGAGCCCTGTGCCTGCAGGTCAGGTTGGAGTCTGAGCAAAGAAGTGTGCACAGACCTCATCACACACATATGTCTTCATTTCAGACTGACAGGAACCATCCTCTTTATGCTACTGAACTGTGAGCACTCTTGAGAGCTCTGACCTATAAAACAAGTTGGTTTTAGTGCCCAGTTTCAACCAGATGAGAAAGTGCTAGATGAAGTTGAGGGATTGCTACCACTGAGCCCCCAAGCTATCACTGCATCCCTCATCTTCCATCATCTAGTATTGTGGTGCAAGGGGGAAGAAGAATACTGTATGTTAATGGAGGTGTTAACTTTGCTCATAAATATTTCAGTGGATGAAAAAATGCTTTTAAAAGGGTCAGTGCAGCTGATATGCCTTATAAAAAGAAAACTCTCCTCCCAGAGACTCTTTCTTTAGATGAGGCTTTTCGTAATGTTGGTATGATAAATGACAGTTTACTTTTTATAGTACATTTCTCTCAGATCATGATAGACTCTAATGTCCTTAAAGATGCAGAGGGACTGTTAGGCAAGCAAAGCTATACATGAAACCTAGAGCTCAGAACAGATCCTGATGACCTGCAGATTGCTGCACATTCATTTCACAAGTCAATTATTAATAGCTATAAGCCAGAGAACTCTGGCATCTCTTCTTAAACACACCTATCTAACCCAAGCAGTTCACAAACAGTAATAAAAGGGAGGCTGGAGAGGAAATCCTTCTATAAAGTTAATTGCTGTTTATAAATATGCAATGCAACTCATTAGAGTAATATTGCCACACACTTTGTCTTGACATTTAATAGTGATCTCGAATGTAATTAAATAGTATTTATTAATAGTATAACATTCATTATTCCATAAAATTATTTAGACCCTCCTGTCACCATCACAGGATGCTGTCCCTATTTGCACTTAAGGCTGAGATCAGTGCTCTTTTTACCCATTTTTACCTTGTATAATTCTCCAGAAACCTTTTTTATCATTACCTGTTTCATGAGTTATTCTATTTAAAATGAACCAAAGCTGATTTCAAAGCCAAGGGCTTGGAAAGAAGCATTGGCATTGTCCTTGCCCTACCTGCAGGGCACTTCTGGTATAAATCAATGTATTTCCATTGGGTTCAGCTCATTTTGGCTTTCTAAGTGTTTTTCACATTCATGATGCTGTATTTATGGTGCCATCTTCCTGGAGAATAGATGAGTATTATGTGCTAATACAGCTGGGATGCTAGCAATGACTTGTTAGAAAAGTAGATGGATTATACACTTTAAAAGGTGGGTTTTTTCTGCCATGATTAGTGAGGTACTTTAGTATTTAATGAAGAAAGCCATCAGGACATAAATGAAGCTTTGCCTGGTCAAGAGCTGAGTACAAGTTTGGAGCTTTTCTTTGTTTTGGTTTGGGTTTTTTTGTAGCTTCCTAAGTCTTTCCACTACTAGACAGACCACCAAAATAGCTGAGCCACCTTAGCTTTAGGCTACAGAAGAGGTTGTTCTCAAAAACACCATAAGAGCCCTAGCAAAGAGCCAACACTAAAAACTGAAAACATCTGGGGATTGCTTCCCCATGAAAGCTGCCAGCCCTGAATTCTCAGGCTATTCCTCACCTACCCCATTCACAGCCCCAAGAAGTCAGGCTGGATGAGCACTAAGATAAACAGAATCCATTGGAAGCTGGAAGAACTAAGAAATTAATTAAGCTTGCTCAAACTTTTCACTTCAGGCTACCAAAGGGATTGATGTGTGATCCATATGTATAGATAGATGCACACTACCAAATATCCCCACTTTAAAGCTCTACAGTTCATCAAATAAATCCCCAATGATTGGCAGTCTAATGTGCAATGAAAGGGTAAGTGGTTGAAGTTCACTCATTTTACTCAAAAAGCAAAGGCCTGGGAGATCACATCCATCCATTTCATATGGCTCAGCTACCAAGGGGGAAGCTGGAAAAACACAATTTACCAGTTAGCTCTGTGCAGTCACCAGGTGATGCATTCATGGTTCCACCTGCTGAGAAAGAAGAAACTGGGGCTACTTCATGCCCAGCTTGAAAAGTGTTTAAGGCTGGAATAGCACATTTGAATGTTTATAGTAACCAGGGATGCTGGGCTTCTAGAACTAGCCCTGCTTACATGGACTAATTCTCCCAAACAGAAATGGCCTCTTGGAACTCTGCTTTCCTCCTAAATGTTGAACAACAAGGGACCAGGGAAAATATCTTAAGAATGTGAAATGCAGAAGAAAGCAATGAACCATTCTGGTCTAACTAGTTGAACAGGAATTGCAGCCAGATTGAAAGAGGGCTCTTAAGCATTTGACAAAGTCCGTTTTGGAACAGGTTGCCCAGGGAGGTGGTTGAGGCCCCATCCCTGCAGACATCCCAGGTGGGGCTTGAGGAGGCTCTGAGCCTCCTCAACCTGCTCAGAGCCCCATCCAGCCTGGCCTGAGAAACTGCCAAGGATGGGGCTGCCCCCACCTCTCTGGGCACCCTGTGCCAAGGTCTCAGCACCCTCATGGGAAAGAAATTCTTCCTGATGGCTGATCTGAATCCACCCAGCTCTAGTTTGAATCCCTCCAGTCCTATGAGGATGCACATATCCATATATACCTTGAGTTTCAGAGTTTGAGCTCTTGCTCTGCAGTGATACTGAAACCAAGTTACTCAAGAATCAAGGTTTGTCATGCAACACAATGCTCTGTGTGTGGAAAAAAAACCCCAAACAACAAAACACAACAGCTGTGGCTCAGCTCTAGAGCAGAAATCTCTGCATAGACTGTGTTCATATGAAAGTCATTCTTAGAAGCCAAATGTATTGAAATTATTTCAACAGCTTGTACATATGGCAAGCTGTATAATGAGGCATTTCTCTCCAGAGGTTGAATGTTTGGAAACTGAAGCTGAGTTTGAAGGTTGTAGCATCTGTCTGCCCTAAACTGAGCAGTGAATTGTATTACACAATTCATCTTTTAAAGGCTAAAATAACCTGGACACAAAGAATAATCTTTCCATAAACACATCTAGTGTGAATTGAAAAGAGCAGGAGCTAAGAATGGAGTAACATTTATTCCTATTTTGCAAGTGGGCAAGTCATAGAATCAGAGTTGGTCTGGTCATTGCATTTTCCCATGCATCAGTTTCCCCACTTAGACATTGCTCAAAGCAATGCATACTTTTTTTTCCACATAATCTTTTTGTGATAAATAGAATTGGATTTACTCATTCAGTTTTGCCTCCCTTTATATGGCTCTAGGTTTAAATATTAAAAAAAACCTTAATCCAGCATATCTGAAATTCTACTATTGTTCTATCTATTGCATTGCTCTCCCAGCAGCTATTTACACTGAATTATTATTACTCATTATTAATAATTAATAATAATATTTCCACCAATCTAAGATGAAAGCTTAGAATATCAGCAGCATATGAGAGACACTGTCTTCCTTCTCATGTTGTTTCTTCAGTTGCTGGATCACTTTTCTGTTGGAAAGAGCGCTACCAGATTAAACGACTCGACTCAGTATGAGCACGTCGTTCTCCTATTGGAGTTATGGGTCGAGCCAATGTGGCTAAGTCGTAACCCCCTTCAGCCGGATTATCGGCTGGGCCGAAGTAACACTGCAATCAATGTGATC
>JAOEGS010003833.1:0-44828 GCA_025447755.1 Corythornis vintsioides
GGGGGGGAGCGAAGAAGGAGGGGGGGGGGGGGAGAGGGGCGGGGGGGGGGGGGGGGGGGGGCGGGGGGGGGGGGGGGATAAAGAGAGAAAAAAAAATATTTACACCAAACAGTTACCAAATTTGTAAGAAGGCTAATATATGAGCTCCCTTCTTCTACAATATCAAGAACCAGTGATTATGTCTGTTAAACCCTTGACACAAAAACAGGTAGCCAAGAAGCTTTACAGCTTGGTTTACTTTCCCCCTCCCATCAGTAAGGTTAAGTCTCTTACCTGGGTGAAAATATCCAACCCAAGCCCACTGGCATCCACAACAATCAAAGTGAGCATAGTCTGAAGTGCTAAGGCAATAAATGTATTAACCCCAAACACCAGGGCATACCGCTCCACACTGAGATTTTTAGCAATCTGGAAGCTGCAAAGACAAGGATGACCAGAAACATAAGAACATGGAAAAAGCAGAGAACTGCAGAAATAGGAGAAACAGTCTAGTCTGGCATTTTCCACAACTAAATTAACTTGCACTGAGACAGTTTTTTTCTATATAGGGTCATGACAGACTAGCATAGAAGCTAGAGAAGATCCACAGACATAGAAAAGTCACCAAACCCAATCACCTTTTAAAAATCCAAATCAAAACACTTTGGAACCTCTGTGGGTTCCAGTCTTACTGAAGCAGCTGTCCTGTCTGATGTAGCTAAAGAGTCTTGTCATGCAGAGAAAATATAATCTGCCCTGATCCTGATTGCCCTGTTGGCAATCTCAAAGCATCAGCCTACTGCAGGGTGGTTCATAACCTCCCACATCCTTTCAACCAGAACTCCTTTTTCAGTTACCAGTTTCAGCATCACCCCTCTTTGTGCTTGAGCCATTTTGTAGTGATTATGCACATGGCTCAACAACAGCTGGTTTTCCTCCCCAAAGTGACAAACAACGTCAAAGAAGTTTTCCTCCTTACAAAGTTAGGGAAAGCTGACACTTCACCCCAGACAAAGCATTATCTTCTCCTGATCTGTAAACACTTCACTCCAGCCACGTTTATGAAAAACATTCCTCTGGCAAGCAGCACTACCTAATATTTAGAAGTCGTCACTTTTTAATGTCAGAAGCTTGGGCAGACTGCCAGCAAAATACATCTCTGCGCCTCAGTTTATAACCTGAATCACAACATAAACCTTCCCAACAGATTGCCAGATTCCTGGTAGGTGAGACTCTAGTTACACAGAAAATGTGCCAGCTTTCATACCAGCTGTAACACTGAAAGCAAACTCTACTAAAAAGATACTCACGTTGCTATCGTGATTAGCAGCATGTAGATAATTCTGAAGACAACATAGGATGCATAGCACACCCAGATGCTACGAACAGTGTCCATGATATATACAGCAGCAGCAATAAGAAAGGAGAACAGGGCAAGTGCCACTTCACCCCACATTGCCCAGGATGTTTTAATGTGACCCACAACAAACACTGCCACAGCTCCTGTGAGGGGAAGGAAAGCATAACTGTTAGTAATTGCAACTGGAGCAATTCAGAGACTGTGTAGAGAGCTATACAGCCCCAAACAGACAAACATCATGAAAGTGAAGGACACTAATGTGCACACTAGCAGCTGGCCTTCCTGACCTGATCCTCACCTGGAACCCTGCTGTAAATTCCCTTCTGCTTTTACAGGAACAGAATAATTAAAAAAAAAATAAAAATATAAAAGGGTCAATGCTGACTGCCTCTGAATTCTCCTAACTTCAGAAGCACAAAAGCCCCCAGGACTCAGACCACTTCAGCTCGGTGCTCTGACTGTAGCAATGTTGTCAATCGGGCTACAGAGAAATGCAAACCCTGGTTCTCAAAAGCACTCAGCTAATTATTTCATGATGCTCTAGGGTAGGAAGGAGGAAGACACTACTCACTTTGCTGTTAGAGCTCTCTTGCAGGAGACAGAAAAACCTTTATTTACTGCCATCTTCATGCTGGGCTGTAAGAGTGAGAGTGAGCAGAGATCCAAATCCATGTCTCCTGGGACACAGCCCAGCAAGCTACAGTCACACACTGTTGACTGTGCAAGATCCATCATTTACAAACAGAACGTGTTTGTAACTCCTGCTGGACTTTACCAAGGGCAGACGGGGAGAGGAGACAGATCACAAGATGGAAAGTGTGTGATATTTCATGCAGCTCAATGAGCAGACAAGGTGTTTTTCATACACTATCACAGCTGTCACTACTGAGAAGTCCAAGTACCTATTACAAGAAAATTCCCATTTGAAGTAGGCCTTGTTCTGCAAACAAGCAAATAGCAACCAAGAGCATAATGACACTGCTGTACCCAGCAAACTAGACAAACAGCATACTGACAAAAGGAGGTATTACTGGGGATCTCTGAAAAACAGGACTGTACTCAGCATTTGACCACTGTACAGAAGTGCACCATGTACACTGTAGCTCTTAGCTGGCCTGCTTAAAAATCCTTCAACAAATTAAGACTCCTTATGTAGCATCAGTGCTTGTCTGACCTCAGAGCAATCTTTCAGACTAGTGAAAAAGGGAGCTATGATAAGGGAAATTACTTCCCCCCACACTAAACTCTTCTTTCCAGTTCCAGCAGTGACACTACACAACTGACATCTTGCTCTTTGAAAGTTTGTCTCCATAAGTAGTAAAACCTCAAGATGCAAAAAAGAAACTAAGTCCCAGAGCTTTCTTCTGTCCTACAATTCTGAAATTTGGGAACAGACAGCATTCTCTAAGGATCTCATGGCAACTCATGAAGTTGATAGTCTCAAGGCTGTATCAGCATGACACTGAACAATACATGACAAAATATATGATCTGTGTCCTGCAATTAGAAACCTATAGGTAATCTAGTGATTTCACAACCCAACCTGATCAAGGACTGCCACATTCCCAAGAAGGTGCAGGGGTGCAGCTTAACAGTCAGTTGATCTTACTGGAAGGAATACTATTGATCTTGCTCAAGACACGAAGCAGACAATGAGTCACCACATTCAATTTAAATCCTTCTGCAGGGCAGCACAGGTACAGAGAGGGATGGCAACAGCATTTTATGCAAAGGCTGTGAAATATTGCTTCTGAGCACAAAACGACTAAGAGCCATGAAAATGGCTAATCACATCAGGGATGCATCAGCAAATGTGTTTCTACTAAAGGGAGAAAAGTGAACAGTATATTCTTCTACAGGTCTGAGTCCTTGCTGAATAAAGCTGAGTGCAGTTTTGGTCCTCTACCTTCAAAAAGAATGCAGCTCAAACTGCAGTAAGATGGAAACAGTAAGATAGAAAAAGTGAACAAAAAGCTTAACTTTACTAAAGAACAGCTAGAAAAATATTGGCTTCTTTGGCCCAGAGCAAAGATTTTGTGCTAAAATACAACCTTATTGGGACAGATAAATAAACTGCTCATTAATAAATTCAGACTGGAAATCAGGAGTAGTTAGAGCTACTGCCTAGGAAGTTGAGTGCTCATTCTTAACATGTCCCTTCCAGTCCTGTTATACATTTCAAGCTTTTAGTTCAGCTCAGCACTTTACTACTTCACTTGTTCCAAGCAATCAGTGTCAATTGGAAGGACTTTTTGGTTCTGTCTTTTTAGCAGTTCAGGGAGAGAAGCCAATTTGCTTCCAGAAAACACCACCAAAAACGATTCCATCATTTATACAAATACTATCAGAGGGGGGGGAAAAATAATGAAAATAGAAAACTTAAAACTTCTGTTTTAGATGAGCTTACTGTCAACACCTTTTCTTCCAATAGGTCCATTGTTCACAAAATAAACTCCCAAAACAACAAACCAAAAAACCTTGATATCAAAGATAATTATAAGGTTTGAAGAATACTGGTTATTAGGGGGGAGGTACTTTGGTTTTGTTTGTTTTTAAAAATCTATTTGGCCATGCTATGGTTCTTCTTTCTCTTGATACAAATTATATAGCATATATATTAATAGAGGAAGCCAAATCAATCAAGAATTAAGACTCCCTGCATCATGCTGGAGTGGAGGAATGCTGTATGACTGCATGCTATTAAAGCACAGGTTTAGCAGATGAAAGATGATTGAATGGCCAAAGCTTGCAGAAACAAGTTGCCACACATAGATGGCAGGCCAGCTTGTAGAACTGCAGAACAGCCACGACTCCCCACTAATCTCTAAGAGGGGGCTGAGCATGCCCAAGAAACTACTAAGCTTTCCTACTTTGTGTACCTTGGTTTCTTTTGCTCCCAAGTAGGTGATGTCTATAGCACACAGTGGAATGATGACTCCATCAAAGAGAAGGAAAAATATGATGCAGCAACACCTAGAAAGCCTCTGTAAGGGTATGTTACCTATATTAAAAAGGTATTGTCCTAGTTCTGGTAATGGAACAGTATTAAAACAACTTACACAAATGTTTGTGTTGACTGACCTGTCTGTCCCTTTCAAGTCAAGCAACTACTTTCATCTTAATAGCTTAACTGCTTAACAGTGCTGGAATGACTAAAGGTGGCTCACTGAATGTGTACAGGAAGCATTCAGGTGTTCCCTAGGCTGACAGAAAAAAACCCAACAAAAACAACTAAACACAAAACAAAATAACAAACAAACAAACAAAAAACCCACAGGCCCCTTAGTCTGACTGAGTGGTTAAAACAAACATAACCCCACTGCCGCAGTGGCAGCCAAGAACACAGAGTCAACCACATGCCTGGGGCCTTCTGCCAAGTATTTCAGAATAAAGACTGACTTGGGAGGCTCTGTTAAACACCTATGTACTAGGCTAAAAGGATTAGGGCTGTGTGCAGCATCTCACAACAGAGCACCATAACCACTTAGGTCATGGAACACTCACCCCAAATTCTGAGGCTGCCTCTCCTGCATGCTTGGGTGAACTCGAGACACTTTCAAACCATGCTCTGCTGACCTTGAGGGACACAAGACATTTCTCACAGCAGAGCACAAGCTACACCAGAAGCTTACCTAGCAGTGTTGAAACTGCCTCCACAGCACCATTGTAGATCTCTGCTGCTTCATGAGAAGGCAGCACCATTTCCCACAGGCCCTGAGCATAGTTGATGACCTGGAAGTAGCCACAGGTAGACAGTGCCCACCACACAGACCAGCAGAGCATGGTCCGGGAGGAGTAGCACTGCAGAAAGTCCCGCCAGAGATCTCTGAGCACCTTTACAATGTCTACTTTCTGTTCCTGCATAGAGAAGGGGAGAGAAATGTTAGGTTTTGTTTATAAACATATCATGCTGCTCACACCATCTGTGAATGACAGTGCTTCTCTTGGACACAAGTCTTCAGAGTGAAGAAGAAAAAGCTTCTTCACCCCACAGTCTCAGCAGCTGGTCTCTGCCCTAACCAGGGCTGTCCCTTTACATGAAGAGGGAGGGTTCAGTCCCAAACACACCTCAATCTCTGTCTCTCTCAGAAAGTAGTAACTTCTAGATGTTAGAAGTACTACATGAGCAACTGAAAGGTACCAGAGAGAAGAGACACAGGAGAACAGGACATGATATCCACTTTGACAAGACAGGATCAGAAGCCAGTCATTCAAATAATAAAATTCAAAAAGCATCACTGATAAACTTTTAAGTCCTAATCCAGATGCAATCAAATTTGATAGTGCAGATACCATGAAAGCCATCAGAGCCTTATATTTCCCCACTAATAAGACAGTTTCCTTTAGCACTAGCATTCAGGGATTATAAATAGTCAAAGAAGCAATCTCATTACTCCATGCTTTACCCCAGGAATGTTTGACAGGGGTCCTAGAAGGCAAGAGATGTTGCCTAGGGATCTGAAGAGAAGCAGATGCCACTTCCACCAGATGCTGCTATTGCAAATGGCAACTCCTGTATATACAAGCTCACTGAAAAGTGGCATGAGATAAAAACAAAGAATACCCCTACAAATATTTCTAGTAAGAGCATAAAAGGGGGCAGATCTGTGAAAGGGCTTGAAAACAAACTTGAAAAAATAGATCAGTTCTAGCAACACAGGATGACAATGAATGTAAATTGCATTTTACATGCAGGCTGCTGCAGTGCTGTTCCTAACCACTTTATGCCAACAGCAGCAGAAGAGACAAGTATGTCTCTGCTTGGTAAACAGAGCTGCTGATTGCATTTGCTGCATGCACATGTGTACAGTCTTTGTAGACAGGCAAGACCCTTCTCAATGTTAGGTTACTTCATGTGAGACTGGTCTGAGCCCCCATGGCCCACACAGCATCTCTGCAGGGAAGCACACAGCATTGTCACAAGACTGAACTATTGTACATTGTGCTGTCACACATCCAGTTTCAGAGCAGTTTCCAGACAGCAGCAGCAACTCTGGGCTCTTGGCAGCATGCCTTTTCCCTGGGGGAATTGTGCAGTGTGTGCCTTGGAAAGACTATTCTCCATGAGCAATAAAATTCATTTAAAGGTGTTTCTACTAAAACCCCTGAAGACCATAGCCTAACTCTGTCATTAACTACTTTTTTTTCCACTCCTCAAAGTGTCACTAATTTCTAAGCATCTTCATTAAATATGCAGAGTCCCACTGGTGCTTTGCCAATGGCAAAACACTTACTCCTCATGTGGATGCTGTTCCTCCAAAACCCAACAGAACAACGTGGGAAGAGGTCAGCTTATAACAATGCTACTTTAAGCAATGTAACTCCCACACAGAAGATTTCACACAAAGTTCAAGTTTAGCTGCAGGAAAACCAGTGGAGGGAACTGTTCCACACACCACAAAAACTGATATGGCACATTCAACCCAAGCATGTGCCTGATAAGCCAGAAATGCCCATCTGCTCTCCCACCACATGGCAGTGCTTCTTCAGTCCAATTATTCAGGCAGCAGTTCTTATATGTTTGTGAAATACAGCTGCCATTACCTTGGTGAGAAAGACTATCACCACAGGACAATGCTTTTTAGCTCTTAGCACCTGCTATAACCAAACACTGGACAGCTAAGCAAATGTACTTGCTCCTTTTTTAAAACTTCCACCATTAGTTTGGAATCACCCTTGCTCTCACAGGATGGGAATGAGAACAAAAGGAATAGGTAAATTATACTAATACCTTAATAATTACTGGCACAGAATTTGTCTTGCTTAACAAATATCCTTCAGCATACAAGTATAACATGCTTAAAAATACTTTTGCTAACACAACATCATGCTGGATGAGGCAGGATTAGGTCCCTGGAATGTTAATACCTTTAATTCCCAGCTGTAGCTGGAAAAAGCTGAAAGTGGCCTCAGATACTGCCTCCCCCAACCCAGCTAACCAGAGCCTATTTGCTAAGTGAAATAACCAGTAGCTGACTAAACCAACAGTCGTGCTAACCTTCTGACTTGTTCTCAGAACAAGCACAACCTCCTCCTGACTGAGGAGCAAGGTCAACCTCTCCCCAGGGCCTCAAACCCCCCTGCTGCAGCAGAGCAGCATGGCAGAAACCTGCCCAGCAGGTAATCACCCTGTGGGACCCAACAAATCCCACCACCAAACATGGACACCTGCACACTTGCTACCATACAAGTGACTTTGTTAGAGATTACGTAGCCCACCAAAGCCACAAGTCAGGGCACTACCTAAATGCAGCCCACAAAAGCACTAAATTCTTATTATACAAAAGTATTTCCTGCAATTTATCCATATTCTGCCCATCTAATTAATCAATATCAGCCTGTCAGCACCTCCTAAGGACTTCTGTTTCCTTCCTGGACCAGTTTCCTTCCAGGATCATAAGATAAAACCCAATTACTAAACAGCTTCTTACGGCACAACTTGCACAATAGCTGAAGTAACAAGCATTTTCAAAAGGCAGGTGCAGAAAGAACTGCCTCTTTTCTGCAAGTCACAGGATGAATCCCGAAGCCCACACAGAATTTGGACATACATGTGATTTTTAGTTCCCCCAAGACATCCCCTGATTTGTACCATTGAACAGCAGAGGTCCAAAGAGTTTTAATCACAGCCTTGTGATACATGCAGAACAATCTCAGCAAAACTCAAGAAGCCTACTGTGCTCAATTAGCAAAAGGAAGCCAGGAATAAATTCTCCTTTACCATAGATAAGGAAGCGGGATAAGCAAATGGATACTTCTTGTTTCTCACATCTCTACTTCCGTGTACATATATGCACATATGCATGCACACATATGCATGAATGACAGCCACATAGTACTGGGTCTTCTACTTAAGTAAACCCAGGGCACAACTTACCTGTTTCTCTGCTGAATAACCCTCCCCATTTAAGGGAACTTTTGTCTCATCCTCCCAGCCGGGTGCCCTCTGCACACTGGGATGATCTTGGACAGCTGACCCGTTTTTACAGTCCATAACCTTCATTTCACAACTGAGCTGCCGACTTGAGACATGGTGAAAGAAAAGGCTTTTTTGGGGCATCGGCAGGAACCACGCTGTACCAAAGGCAATGGATATGCTGGTTAAGGAGATGACGTTTAAACTGAAGAGGGACCATCCTGCCACCGACACGAGTACCTGCCCTGACACTGAGCCCACCGTGTAGCCCACCAGGGTGGCGCTCCGGCAGTAGCTGGTGACCTTCTGGTAGAGGTTGACATCGACGACACTGTAGATGTAGGAGTAATAGGCAATGTCAGTGGCGGTCCCCATCCCGTAGAAGAACTCGAGAAACTGGACAGCCCGCAGCCCCTGGGCGTACAGCAGCATGAACCAGGTGACGATGAGGCTCAGGCCCTGCAGCAGGACCACGGGCTTGTACCGCAGGTAGTCCGTGGCCAGGAACACCGGGAACAGCAGCGCCAGGTAGGAGTAAGTCCAGACCGGGTAAATCTCGTTGAACACCTGCGGGCGGAAAAAGAACGGCGGTAACCCTCAGCACACACTTCCCGCGCGGAAAACTCAAACCCGGACACCCGGGCGGGGGATGCGATGCGCCCGGGGCCGCGGTACCTGGGTTTCGGTGAGGTTTTTGTACGGCTCCAGCAGGTACCGGGTGAGGAAGGGCTCCGAGGGCCGCACGCTGCAGAAGAAGCCGTAGGCGCACAGCAGCCCCGTGGGCAGCGCCCAGCAGCACCCACCGCCGGCGTCGCCAGCCCGGCCGAAGCTCCGCGCCGGCCGGCCCTGCCGCGGCCCCGCCATGCCGGGCAGGGGCGGGGGCCGGCGGCCGCGGGCTCGTCCCGGGTCACCTCCCGCCGCCGCCGCCTCCCGAAAGGCACCTCCGGCCGCCGGTGCCCGGCGCTGCTCTGAGAGACTATTCGCCAGCGCGCGGGAGGCGGGACTGTGCGCTGAGCTCCGATTGGGCGCGGCCGCCTCCTCTCCGCAGGGCCGTCCAATGGGGAGCAGCGGGCGGCACGGCTGTGCGGCGAGAGGAGCACGTGTGCGCTGCCGGGGCTCCGGGGGCGGCATCGTGGGACGTGTGGGGGGAGCCTGGAAATGGGGACCGGCGTGGAATTTGAGCTCCTGACCCGCAGGGAGTGACTGGGAGGCCCCTGGGAGGAAGGGACCCCGTGTTTTATAGGGTATGAGAGACGGTCGAAACTGACCGTAGAGAGCAGGACTGACCGTTACCCCTTCTGCGTAGGCGCAGAAGAAAAACATACGCAGTGTAGTAGAGCTTCAGACTCTACCCACATAGCTCACTCTCCTCACAGACCTCATCTCCTTACCCTGAGAGGCAGGTACAAGCCTTACCTGAAAACCATCTCGCTAAGGAGCCCGTCTACCTGCTGTGCTGCTTCTTTCATTCCTGGCCCAAACGCATTCAGTTGCTGCTGATTCCCTTTAGTGCTTAAGAGCTGAAATCTCTTCTTGTGGTTTAATAAAAATTTCACCTTGTTGTTCAGTCAGAATAAATATTAAACAAGAGTGGATAACTTTTGTATTAAAAGTATTTATTTAAAGCTTTGTCCAGGACTACTATTCCTAAAGCTTTGCCAGTCCTTCCCTCAGCTGTTTGCTATGCTACTACTCGATCTATCCCACACAGTCTTTTTATCTACCTGTTTTGCTTTCCCTTGTGCCCTTGATCTCCACCATGTTGCTCGTACTGCTAGGGCTTCCTAATTTGTACCCACAGTTTGTTCTCCAAACTGCCTGATGCCACAAAAAGTCCAAACTGGGGGTCAGGCCCGACCACTGTGCAATTAGGTATCTCACCTCCTAGCTGGAGTCAATGCTCTAGGAAGCAAAAAAAAAACCAAAAAAACACTCAGAAGACATCTGGCTATATGCATGTGGGTAGGCAAGAACAGCTTCCTCTTAACCCCAGAACAGATTCCTTTAACTATAGAATTATATTGCTGTCTCTATCATCACTCCTCAATAAACATGCCTACTAAAGGTTTGGGGCCATAAGATTACTCATCTCTTTGTAAAATGCAGCTAGGCATTTTGGTCCTGCATCATCTGGGATCAGTGGTGTGCTGTTTTCTGACTGTCTTCTGGATCTAGCAAAATTTGCTTTCAATTGTTCTCAGGCCATTGCTCCTCAGCATTTCCCCGTTCTCATGTGTTTTCACGTTTATCAGGGAAAAAAAAAAAAAAAAGAAAAAAAAAAGATTACTTTTCACCACATTCTAGCTTGAAACTAAATAAATAGAAAGAATCAGCTCCTATTAATGCTGGCATCCATCTCAGCCTTGTGGAAAGAACTGCTGAGCTCCTAAAATAGCTCGGTTAGAGTGAAATGAGCCGAAACGACGATGGATAAACAAGTGAAGAGCCAAGAACAGAAATGCACAGTTCCCTGTCACTCAGCTCTCTGCAGCCCCTCTACTCTGCTGGCATGTCCTAAAAGGGTATGTCCTGCCAGCATGAGGTGTACTGTTCTTCTCACCAGTCTGGGTCATTGTTTCACACCAAGCAGAGGCAGGTGGAAAGAGTAAATCCTTGGAGTTCCCATGGTGTGCCTTACCTGTGGGCAGCAGTTCCCCCAACTTCCAGGTTGCTCACAGGTTCTGCTGGGTGGCCTCGGTCCTCTCCAAAATAATCCCTGCAGTTGTGCCACTGAAGATTGACTGCTCTTCCCTGGGGACTGGCTGCTTTAAAGAAATACACAGTCAGTTGGTAAGGCAAACAAGATCTCTCCTTCTCCTCCAGAAACTGTATCAGAAAAATAACCTGCAAAGTTTTGATTAAGTACTCCAGATTTTCACAGAGTTTCTTTTGTTCTCAAAAGAACTCTATTTTGTTTTCATGGAATATTTTCAGACTTTGGAAAAAAGATAAAATTTTAGTCCCTGAATTTTTGCTTCTGTTTTTCCTTCCTTAGTCTTCCTCTCCATTTTATCTCTCCATCTTGCTATTCTATTAGAGAAAATAAGATGAGGTTAAAGGTGTATGACAGTGAAGAAATAACTCAATATTGTTTTAATAACTCCAATATTGTTTTCCAAGAGGGAAGATTTAAGCCATGAAAAGTAGGTTTCTCACATTTCTTTTCTTAATTTTACCTGCTCTCTCCCTCTCTCAACAAGCACACATGTCATTCAGTGGGAAAAAAAAAATTAAAAATAGGAAGTTTAAAAATAAAGAACTAGGAATAGAGGGGAAAATTCCTACCCCTCAACTGTAATTTTTTAGATTCCAAACCCAAATAATCCTACAATTTATGTTAGCATTAAACAATGACTGATATCATTCCAAAGCAACACGTTTGGTCATTTCTAGCTTCCAAGACAGGTGAGGTAAGGAAAATTTTGAAAATTATTACATAACACATAAGATGAAACCATTTTCCAGATAAAATTATTCTTTTACCAGAAAGATTTGACCAATAGTGATTGCTCCTATTCTGAATGTTTCCACATAAATAATATCATGTAGAAATAATGATAAAAACTTTCAAGAGTGTAACAGTTTGTGCAAGTCTGCTAGAGAGGTACCACCTGTGTAGGTGTCATATGAACCAGCTGAGTGGTGGTTGCAGCATGGATGTGCTGTGTGATGACTGCCCTTTACAGACACAATCCTGTCTTCTGCAACTCCTGAACATCTCCCATTGAGTAACATTTTATACAACAGTGTAGCTGATGCAGTAGTATTGGACAAACCTCTTCTGTGCTGGGTTACCTGATGACTCAAAACGGCCTTCAAAGTGGATGAGTTTCCTCAAACTCCTGATCAGAAGCCTCACCTGTGTACAACTCAGGGCTGTCATAAACTAGAAGGCTCTTTACTGGCCAGAGTACACACTGTCTGTGCTTTCCTGCTCTTCTGTTGCAGAAGGGAAGTTTGAAACCTGACTGAACTTGCACAGAACTCTTCAGATTTTCAGATCAGTGTCAGAAAGTGCTGCTAGCATTATGAAAAAAAAGTTCACACCAAAATTTATGGCTGAATTTTTAGAATCACTTACCAGATGAATTCTTGATTTAAGATGGATAGTGTTGTACAGCACCATATATTTCCATTACAGACATAACATTTAAATAATATTTTGCAGTCAGCTACGTGGAAAAAAAAATGGAAAAGTCACATCTGCTACAAATGGGACACTGATGGGCAAATTTTTGTGAGAAATGCTGAAAGAGAGCACAATAGTGGTGTTAAAAAGAAAACCAAGCAGTGGATCAAGTTGACTTAAAAGAAACATATCCTGTACTTTAAGTGTAGAAGCATATAAGTTGATCTGAATTACATGGTGCTTTTAGACATCTCTTGGTCACAGTGGACTTAACACAGTACTGCTCCCATTAGGAATGGTGTTATAGATGTGCCCAGGAAAACCTGAGAATGATCCCATGGCCTGTTGTAGAGAGGGATGTACAAACATTCAGGGAGTCCCTACCTGGAGATTATTGTAATTAAAGCATGATGCAATTACTGGGTGTAACAAATAAATGGAGGACAGGCCACAGCAATGATAGGAAAGTGTAGGTGGATAAACTGGCTATGATGCACAACTACCATGAATAAACATACCAAAACGTAAGAGAAGGAATATTAAACACTGATTAAGTGGAACAACTGACTCATACAAAAAGGCAATTGGTCACTCCAGGACAGTGCTGCATCTCCTTTCAGTGGTGCTAAATAGTGACATGTGAATAAGCAGTCTTTCGTAGCACATATGTGGGCACGGGCTCAACCTTCCTCCCTCAGGTATCTGTCCAAAAAATCTTTTCCCATTATAGAAGAAACCTCATGAGCATCAGTATTTGTGAAGCTGCAAGCCAACTTTTTACACTTTAGTATAGTCCTAAAATTCTGATAAATGCACCAGTTTTGGAAGATGCTCAAAAAGATGGGTATTTTTCTGGAGTCCTGACCAGATTCTTTATAAAGAAAGCATCAGTGGTGTTCTCCTGGCACTTCACATGGACACACTTTTGCTATATATGCTGACTAATGGCTCTAATATGTGATGTGCCCCAAAGCCCAAATTCACCTTTGTATCTATGTTAATGTACAGCTCAGGTTTCTGAGAGAGTGAGGAGAGAAACATGATCTGCACTAATTTTAATCTATGGATAGGATGCAGCTTTATGTCTTCACCATGCTTTGCTTTGTCAGTGCTGTGGAAGGAACCACACACTTTGTGAACTCCTGGAAACTTCGGTGAAAGTGAGGTGGCTCCTGCTACCCCAACAGTATGGTTGTGATGGTCAGAACTGCCACCAGAAAAACCTCTGTAAGCAAGAAGTGTGCTTATTTATAAACCTGCTTGAATCAGCTTTAGACTTTACAGGGCAGTCTATACAAAGCTGTCTGAATGCTGGACTAATGCATCAGGGGTGAAGAAAGTACTGTGGTGCTGCTAGCAGTAGTTTATAGCAGCTCAATTTATATGTACTTCCACCTCCCAATCCAACTGCAAACACACCTAGTTTCATCACTTCTGTGGAACAAGTACAGCCACCACCTCTAGAAAGGAAGAGGAAACACTTAGCGGCACCTAGTGAGTAAAGCACAAGAACTCAGGAACAGTCATCCATCCGTGTGCTCGAGTCATCTGCAGCTGGTCAGCTCTCCAGCTGCTGAAGCCTCGAGGAAGGTGGAACAAGCATTAGAGGGCAGCAATACCATTAGAAAGCTGGCTGAGGGTAAAAGCAGTTAAACTTTGACCTTTGGATTGAAAAGCCACTGCCAAAGCATCCACCCAGATTTGAGAGTGAAGTAATTATTGGCCAGATGGGAATACTCTGAACTCTGGCACCACATTTCATTTCTCCCTCAGTCCAGAAGGGGCTGTGTTTGATAACCTTCATGCTGGTAGATGCATCTTTATTCTTTAGTTTGAGAAAACTGCAGGAATTCTTGCTCTCCTTGTGTATTTTACAATTAATTTCAACATGTAAAAGCATGTAAAACATTGACGGTCTAACTCTGAATTTCCAAAAGCCTTAGCAGATTAAATCTAAGCCATCTGCTTCATAAAGTTTTTAGATGTTCTTTGTTTTCCAGTCATCTGTGGGGTTATTAAATATTGCTTACCTTTGGTTTGGCAGATCTAGTGAGATATGTTTTCACATCTTCTCTTCTGTAAACACGGGCCAAGAATTTGCTACCCTGTTTGGATTTGGAAATAGTTTGTGTAGCTGCTCTGGCTAGGATAGAGTTAGCTGTCTTCACAGAAGTTTGTATAGTGCCAGTGCTTTGGCTTTGTGACTAAAACAATGTTGATGACACACACTGATGAGTTAACTGTTGCTGAACAGTGTTTGCACAGCCCGGAAGCCTTTTCTTTTTCCCACCCTGTCCCACAGTGAGTGGTACATAAGAAGCTGGGAGAGAACACAGCTAGGACAGATGAGTGCATCCCAGATTATATGACATTGTGCTCAGCAAGAAAAGCTGGGGAAAGGAGAGAAGGGGAATGTTCAGAGTTATGGTGTTTGCCTTCCCAAGTAACTGGTTGGTGTGTCAAGGCCATGCTTGCCAGGAAGTGGCTGAACTGCTGCCTGCTGATAAATACCTTAATTTGCTTTGCTTGCATGTGCAGCCTTGCTTCACTTATTAAATTACCTTGATATATCAACTCACAGTTGAAGTTCTTGCCTTTGCTCCTCAGTTTTCTCTCCCAGCCTGCTGGAGGAGTACAAGTAAGTGCCTGAATGGATGCTGAGCTGCCAGCTAGGGTCAACCATCACAGTCCTTTTTGGGGTCCATCAGTGCATGCTAGGTGGAATTTAGAGCTGTTAAGCTGTTAATTAGCAGGCTCTTAGTGTATTGCTTGTCCTACTGTATATTACTGTATATTAGAGTCTGGTGCTTGTTAGTGGTTGTTCTGGACTTTTGCTGTTCATTCCTCTGCTGTGCCAGGGAACAGTGTGTTAACAGCAATGGGCACATGCCTGGGCTGGCACAGGGCCCAGGCCCTGCTGCTGGTCCTGTGCTGCTATATTGGACATACCATAACCTCAGGGTTTCATCACATCAGCCCACACTGCTATGTTTTAGACTTGACTAAAGTGTTGACAACACAACTGTTTTAGCTGTTACTGAACAGTGTTTGCATAGATCAAAGCCTCTTCTTTTTCTCCCTGCTGCCCTGCCCAGAAGCAGGCTGGTGGTGAACAAGAGGTTGGGTAGGGGACATAGCCAGGACAGCTGACCCCAGCTGACCAAAGTCCTATCCACTAGCAAATAAGCAGAATCTCTAACTTGTACAATTGATGCATAGATATTGAATTTTCCTCCTGCAATCAGTTTTGCATTTGTCTAGCTTAATATTGAATCACACATTGGATATAAAGCATATTACTTAGAACCTTTAAGACCAGGGCCTTCTTAAACAAATAATTTTGCACCACTGTACAAAATCCCTGTTCTGCTGAAGATAGCAAGCATTTATTATCTGTTTTCTAGGGCAAAACTTGACTCCTAACTTGTTGGGTTTTTTTCTTTTTTTCATGGACTATGGTTCATATTGCTATCAAAGACAAATTAAGCACCAGTACAAAATATCAAGCGAGCTTTTATGCTAAAACAATTTCAAATTGAGAAACTATAAATAATTCTAAGTAGCACTGAAAATCTCATCAAGCTGAAAATTTTACTTTCATGATACAAAATTTCATTATCAAGGCAAATATACAAAATTAAATCTGATTTCTTTTTCATGCTATAAAATTATCTTTATTTTCTAGTGAAAAACAACAGGTTGTGACATAGTAAAAAAGATAAAATATTGGTTTAGTTTTTATACTTTTTTCACTCTTGTTCTACACTTTAATTTTGAAATGCATGGTCTGTAAGATACAAGAATTTCAAAACAACTGAACTAACTTGGATAACACCATACAACATTCAAAGACAGACTACTTTGAAAAAATCCACCCTACTGAATGGTACCTAGTAAAAGTAGAATTTCTGTAATGAAACAATTCACAGAATAGAAGCCAAAACCACTACTGAAATCTTAGCTAAAACTCTTCTGGAATAATGAGTTCATGGACTGTCTATATTTCACTAGATAGAGCCATATTGGGAAAAATCCATGTGTGCTCTACACACAAGAATAGTTCCAGTAGTGAAAACACTGTCAGAACTAAATGGTAAAGAAGGGGCAGATGTTTCTCTTATGCAGTTTCATCTAACCCTCTTCACCTCCACCAGGTTGTATTCTCTGAACTGCTACAGTTTGCAATGGCTTCCTATTCCAGGGAGCTCCCCTTCCCCATGGTCTAAAAAACCAAAACAGAACAAAACAAACAACATCCCCAAACAAACAAAACCCCCAAAACTCAAAACACACAAAACCCCACAACCAACAAAAACATCCCCCAAAAACCTGAAACTAAAAAAAACCTCACAAAACCACAAGCAGCTTTGCATGGGACTGAATGTCAGGAGTTCTGGACATGCATTTTGTTTCTACTGTTACAATTACATGACCTGCCATAATCCAGGTTAAACCACTTTCCTTCTTATTTCTGAGAAAGAGTTTGCTGACCCCTCTTGCACTGAAGTTGAATTATGTGAAATCCACAGCATTTCAGGTATGTGGGTGCATAAGAATCCAGCTGATGACACAAACCCACATTCTCTGTGAAGGGGTGGCACATGCCTCGCCACTGGGATGTGTTCTACCTTTGTCACAGCATAGATAAAAGACATGTGGAGGCAAGGCCACTCCTACACTAATTTCTTACCAAGGCACTGCTGGAATGCAGCTCTGCATTGGTTTTCCCTCTCAGCCCTATGTATGGACAACATCCACCTGCTGTAGCTTTCTATTCTTCCTCTGTACTGCAGTAATACAAAACGGAGATAATCAGGGCTCAAGGTTAAAGCCAGAGTCTCCATCCCTAAGGATTTAGAACTTAAAAACTAAGTAAAATTCAGAAAGAGTAATGGTTAAAACAAAGAATTATAATATATATCAGAAGGGACTGCTATTTCTTACCCCAAAGAAAAGAAGCTCTGTTCTAAAGTATGTATTGATAGGAATGAAACATCTGCCAAGGAAATCTCTCTCAATTCTTGCTGGCAAAACATGAAGGTCTCTTGAGGAAGCACACATCCAAACTATTAAGTATGATTGTTTTAAGGGTTTCTTAAGAAACAGTTGTTCTGCATGACAATTGCTGAAAATTTAAGAGGTCCCAGACTTGTCAGTCCTTTTCACAACCAGACCCCCAGCAAAATCACAGCCGTAGAGTTCTACCCGAAGGGCAATGCCCTGATACCATGTTCTTGGAACAATGCGGATAAACCTGGATAGGATGGGGGGGTTTAAGAAATGCTTGACATGTCCATTGCTGTTTTTATTGCCCATGAAAACCTGCAAATACACAAACACATAATTAGGTAAAAGGCAGAACATAAGAAAAAAACCCACTCCTTTTAATTTTTAAAATGATTCCAAGCTGTTGCATTAGCCAGCTAGGGTAGATGGACTGGATCATTTCTGATTTTACATAAGACCACATCCAGTCTCTTGCAAAAATTCTAGTTCAAAAGGTAGTTTAGCCCAGAAGTACTCGAGTCGGAATGAAATAAACAGCCTCTGTTTCCATCCACATGACAAAATTTGCCATTGTGACTTGGAGGACTAAAAAAACAAACTTCCCTTCTTTCACCTCTGCTAATAACCCTTGTGGGTTTGGTTGGTGTAAGGTGGTACAGGTAACAATATAAAGTACTGTGTCTCTGTGGTTATCTGGAGCTCTCCTGCTCTGCAACAGCAAAACTGCTTACTAAAAGTAATTTAACTTATAAAATCAAGGCAGAAATAAAAAAAAACTGAGAAGAGGCCCTGGGGAATCCATTGTTCATTCAGATTGTGTCCTTGTGTATTCAGATTAAATGACCTCCTTTACAGTGTCAGCTCCTTTTATCATACTATTGACTGCATTCTCTACAGATACTGCATTTTTTCCCCTTTTATTACTCCTAATTCCTATGACCAAAATCAAATGGATATTTTGACATTATCTGTAGTAACTCCTACTCCCCATCATTTTAAAGTCCTGTAAGAATATCCCTCTGGATATTCTGCCTTTGAATCTCTACTGTGGCTCAGCAGCTAAAACCAAGCAATGGTCTAATTGTCTGAGCTGAGGATGATACCTTTGCCATGGAGTTTGAACCATCTGTGTAGGATTCCCACTCTGAGCCTTCGTTGCTGTATAGGATAACATAGGTCTTCACAAAGTTTTCAGTATTTACAGACTTGACCCCCTGGGTAGCAATAGCAGTTATCTTCTTAATTGTGAGGAGATCAATTTGAAGCCACTGTTGGTTGTTGTTCAACTACAGTGAATAAAAAGGGTTGTCTATTAGCAAACATATCAAGGTCTTTATTTGCTTGTGTGAAAAAACCTCTTTAAAAGACAGTTCAAACTGCATCAAAGTGCATCAAAATTGTATAAAAAAAGTGAAGAAGAGTGAAGCTGAGGCAAAAGTCACAGACATTCTTGGTTGCCCATACAATTCACTTCTCCAATGCAAATGGTCTGTTTGGCATCTTGAGATTTCTGCATTAATTTCCAAAACAGAATGAAAAATAACACAGATTACAATAACTCCAGTTACATAATACTAATACCAAATGTTTGTACAAAACAGTAGCTTCCAGCAAGTTAAGATAATTCATAAAAAAGTGCAACTCCATTTTGAAGACACAGAAGCTCACATGTTCTGCTGAAGGTCATCCACTCCCAGATGCATTAAGCAGTACTGCCTATAAACCAACCCAGAAAGGGTTTCTTTAATCCCTTGAAGCCAAATATTCAACTTGTACTCACCACCTGAAATGTAAAGGGCTATTTTTGCAGGGAAGACCTGCAGGCTCTGACACAGAGAACACCATATTTTGATAATTCTAATATATTTTTTTACCTTTGGTTTATAGGAAGAACAGGCCATTTAAAGATGTCTTCCTGTAAAGCATACTTTGTAGATGCTGTTCCAATAGTTTCATTTGATTAAGGTAAATAAGCCAATATCTTCAAGGTGTTTCACCCTTATCAACATTTTAAGACTCTACTTCATCTTTGGTTGTATTGCAGGTAAGGCTGTTGTCAAAACAGAAATGTAATTGCCTTCTGTAACCTGCTTCTTACATGGCTTACTCCATCTACTGTTTTAGTTAAAGAGCTTGCAGGAAACCTGGACTTTGAAGTTCCTGGTTAACAGCTGGACTCGATCTATTTCCAACCAGGTCTATTTCCAAGCTAAGTGATTCTATGATCCATCTCTCAAAATACCATTTCATTGATGTTGCCTAAGCCCAATACATTTTCTCCTGGAAGAGTTGAACAGGTATCTTGGCAAAGCATGGCTAAAGAGCTGAGAAGTGACCCTGTCATGCTTGGCCCTGGACAGTGTGCAGGAAGTGCATAAGCACACAAGGCAGCACAGGTTTATTCACTGTAGCTGTCTTGCTGTCATCACTATTTTTCCATTTATTACCTTGGCTCTCCAGGCATTCACTTTTCCCTTCTGATTGAGACGAGCAAGTGAAGGGTCCCATGTGTTAAACCAGCTTGTCTTAACAGATGAGGCTGTTAACTGGGAATTCTTGATCTCTCCATTTTCCATTCCAAGTGGCAAAGAGCAACCTGTTAAGAGAAGCATCATGTTGTCTCCAGTTCATCCCAGTAGCCATATCCTAAGCAACAATGTTGGAATTGAGAACACCCACAATTATAGCTTAATGCATTAAGTAAAAAATTTGCCAGACTGGAACCACAAGCACATGACCCATTCTTACCATTTAGTTCACAGCCCAGAAGTTCCATGCGAAGAGTAGGTCTGTTGTAGGCCTCTGTTGGGTAGACTCTAATGTACCTAGCAATAATAGGGGGATCAATGATGTTCTCTTTTATCCCAGAGGCATCAGAATTGCCTTCAAAGATCTATTTAAAAAAAAAAAAAAAGTCCACATATCATTAATTTAATGCAATCATAAGCCTGGATGCTGAAAACCTGCCCTGTTACAAAAATACTCTTCTCTTTATGCCATTAGCCCAATCCATGGTGATGGAGGGCCCTATGGTGCAGGGCAACTTGAAATATTTCATGGGCTTGTCTTAGCATATTTGGAAATGCCTGAAGGCCTCAGCTCAAATAAGGAACTTATTTCCATGAACTATAGAAGTCTGGGGGCTGTAACTGGTAGAGGTGGAGCAGTTGGGCATAAAAGGAACACTTTTCAGTGTAAAACCACATTTACTACATAGGCCTTCTGCAAGCAATTCAGTTTAACATTCACCTGCTGTGACAGCAGAAAGGGATCTAATCCCCAGTGAGGTAGGGTCTGATTTTAGTTCATCTTCCTGTTTGCTTCAAAAGAAATGACATGGGCTTAGGAAATAAATGTAGGAAGAGATGCTCATGAAAGAGATAGTCTGCTAGTCATGGTCACCAGGCAAATCTAAACCTCATTCTAGGAGGTTCCTCACCTTACAATTTGTCTTCTGCTCTGAATTTCATTAGATTGGTAAATGCGTTTAGGGCCTCAAGCTGTATTATTGAGTTTCTGAAGGCCATTTTTCTTTTTCCCCAATATCTCAATAGAAAACTGTCACCTCTCTGCACCATGCAATGATGGCACCCTAGGTTGTTGCAACTCCTATGGCACATACAGACCTTTTGTGCTGAAAGGCTGTCTCCTTTGAAGGTGTGCCACTTCCGTTTGTCTTTGCTGTAAACAATAAAGAACTTCTGGATGTACAAGGATTTTAAAAACTGCTTGGCTCCCTGTGTTTGTATCCCAGTTAGCAGAACTTGCCTTTGAAAGTCCACCTAGGAACAGTAAACTGTGTTTATAAAGCCAGTAATGCACAGTGAAATCCATTTTGTTCTTTGGCATCTACAGAGTAGCTTCAAACCCTGCATTTTAACACCTACAACACTAACTTTCTAAGGAGGAATAACAACCAGATGCCAGAGTTCAAATTAATGCTGTCTCACTCTCATTTTTGCATTTGTGTGTGTATTTGCCAGCACATCAAATGTTAGCAAGCCAAACACAACAACTACAAGTTGGACTTGCACTGCAACACTAGCTTCAGACTTCCTTTTCTCTCAGTTGCCAATTTGAATGAGATCTGAGAGAAATCAACTATCCACCCTAAATTTGGGTGCAAATTGGCTATCTGGTGCAAAAGTAATTTGGATGAAAGAAAAAAAAACTGGAAGAAGTGAGATAACCGAATGATATAGTGCTTCAAACCATAAGTTTAATTTCTCTGTGAAGTCACACTGTGCTATGCTGAGTTTGGCACAGAAGCACCCAAAACAACAAAAAACCAAGCACTAGAACAAATAAAAAAAATCACTATCTGAAGGAATGCTTGAGATTACTACACTTTAAATGATCACCCAACAAACATATACATAGAAATATGTACTGTTAGGTAGACAGAGAAAAAAAGAGTAGTAGAAAGAATGGCTCCATTTGTGTTCAGTTTTTTCCCAGCAATCTTCAGTGAGAAGAAGAGCAGTTTGACCTTTTAAAACCAGTATAGGAAAATCACAACTCAGTGGTGGTCTAGCATGTCATACAAACCATACCTGGATCCAAGGAAGTTGTTGTTCTCTCATTGTAGTGCTCCAAGCATTATAAGATCCAGAATTGTGTAATCGGGCTAATTTAGGTTCCCAATAGTCTAGGAAGAAATATTAATAAAGCAATAATTTAAGGAGAGGTGCTGAAACCCACCCACACACACACACACACAAAAATGGATGCTGTAACTAGCTACTTATGATGAGCACCTCAGTTCTCTTCTGACCTGTCTGGGGAAAAAAACCAAACAAACAAGAAACTCCAAAACCATAAGGTAGGATGATGTGGGCATGATCAGCAACTAAAAGTCAGATGTTAACCTGTAAAGTTTTATAGTTGCCAGAATGAATTTTCAAATAACAGTCTTTTAAGTAATGTACTGTTTGCTGATTTGGAAGCAGGGTCTAGAGTTCACAAAGAAAAAAGTTTTTGGCCACCAGCAAATTCAGACACAAAATGTGCTCTACATTCATGGAAGAGAGCTGCCCTCTGCATAAGGAGTTTTCCATGTTAACAACAGATATGGAATATATACAAGAACAGCTTTCAAGTCTTTGTAACACTGGGGCAGGAAATGAAAGAAAATTTAAAAAAAAAATATTTTTTCCCACATAATTATTTTGAAATGAAGGATGTGTTAACCTGCATATCTTGATATTTGACTGTCCATGTAAAATTCTATCAATTTCTCTACCAAATGGTTCAACTTTTATACCAAGAACGAACTTGTAAATTAAAAACTGTCATTGCTCTGGATGCCAACTTCCCAAATCTTTCCTAACAGATATACTTTGTCTTTTCACATCTCATACCACAGGCAAATTTCAAAAGCTTTTTGAACACTTCGTGCTCATTTTCAAGCAGGGAACCCAAATGACAAGAAGATAAAGCTGCATTTGTGTCAGGTCATCCAGCAGGCCACAGATAGAGGACTCCTCTTGTAAAAATTCTAGCTTGTGATACAACTCAGAGTCTGTGCTTCCAGCATTGGAGAGTTTCTTAATCTGACAGCTGACTCACTGCTCACAAGTCAATCTTGTAAGATTGAGATGGCAAAAGCATATGGAACCACAATACTTTGCTGGGGATGCAGCAGAGCTTTTCAAGCATTAACTCACCTATATGATCTGAAGCGTTGATTTGTGAATCGAGTATAACTCCACTTGCTAGACCCATTGGACTCCTGCACTCTAAGGACAGCACAGTGAGTTTGTTGTTAAAAGAGGGTTATTCCAATATAAATTCTGGTGGAGCCTTCTATAATAACACCACTCAGAACAATCCCACAATTCTTCAGAATACTGTAACATCACCACCCTCTTCCAGAGAAGGCCAAGTTAATCTCTGCATTTTCTTTCAACAGATTAATCCAGTGGTCACTGTGAGGAAGCCTCAAATTCAAAGCTAGTATGCTAAAGGAATAAAGGTAGTAGGCTAAATAATTCAAAGCTAGTATGCTAGAGGCTCAACATTTTTCTTCTTGAACAGACTTACAGTAACCACTCCACCCCCTCTTTGAATGCACAGAGAATCTGCTTTAGGTTTTTGCAAAACAATCTGACAAGTATTTTTTTAGTGATTCTGAAAGGGTAAAGTTGACTTTATAGCTTGACCTCCCCACTCAAAAAACACCTTAGTTCAGTACCTTTTTCTATAACCAAATAGGATGCTTGCATTCCTGCTTGCTGATATTCTCCCACTTCAGTGTCTAAAAGCCACCAGCCAGCTCTCTGTGGTTTCATTTCAATGGTTCTAAATGAGCCTTGAAAAAAATGGAAGAAAAGCGTGTCAGAAATGTTAGCATAAGGTTGATGTTAGTGAGGCTGGTTGTTAAACCAATGATTACTTAATCCAGAAAAATTAAATAACCTGCTACACATTGCAGAGGGAGCAATAACTACCACTGTCTCAATGTTTGGGGTTTTTTTTCTCTTAGCAAGCAAGTTCCAGTTGGCAACTGACACTGGAATTAAGTGACCAGCTCAAACCTAACCTTTGCTGTTGGTGCAAAGTACAAAACCTTGGATATCTGTATGCAACAACAGGTATCAGCTCATGAAGTATAGTGCTGAGCCATTTAATGAACAGTGCTAATAAGTTTACTATATAACATAAGGATATTAATTCTGTGGTGTTGATTATAGTTCTAACTCCTGCTGTCCCAGTGTGTTGTTCAAGCAATGTAAAAGATGGATGTAAAGAAGCCAAAAGTAGATGTGGGAGAATCAGATGTATGAGCCATCCCCCTATTTTCTGCATGCCCCAAGAGTGTCAAGGACTAAGCAGGAAGCAGACATGGTTAAGGCTGTTTCCTGCACTTTTTAGAAAGCACAGAGAATGCTTCTTTGCTTTTCTTAGACTCCTAGTTAGCGCAGACATGACAAATTTGGTTCCGAGTTGAACAAAAACATATGCAGATGTCAGTGAAAAAAAAATCACTTTAAAAAGCTTAAATAGTGAATAAACTGCCTAACGTTCACTAAAATAAAGTTCTATTATCACCAAGCAAATCCCATTATTTTTATCTCCTTGTTGCTTGGGGTTGTTTTGTGGTTTGGGTTTTTTGTGTGTGGGTGTTTGGTTCTTTTTGTGTGCGCGTGCTTGTTTTCATTTTGTTTGTTTCTGTTGTGGGTTTTGGGTTGGTTAGTTTGGTTTTTTAAACACTTCTAGCTGGCAGTACAGGCTTCATAAGTGAAAAGTGCTTTTGTTGCACACTTGCACTGCTGACTGTGATGAGCAAAGTATCTCTTGTGACCTAACAAATGTTTTTAACCCATTTCCTTTCTCCCTGGACATAAGAATTCACCCAAACCTAACAATTTGTTCTTCCTTTCTCTATCACACTCATCTTGACATTACAAAATAAAACCTCACCATACTGAGCCAGATACCAATAGTATTTCCCAGCAAACATCAGTGAGACTTGAGTGGTAGCAAAATCTGGGGACGCATGAGCAGGATTGCTGTGCTACTGTTCGTGTGTCATTTCACAAGCAATTGGTAGCTGACACTAGCGTACTGACTTCCTTTTTCCAGCAGTGACCTTTACTTTTGAGTACCTTCCAAGCACTATGACCTACTTTGCAGACGAGAAAAGAGAGATGCAATCAAGAGAAACCTGCTCGTATCCACGTATCCGAGTGAAAAGGAAAGCACAAAACAGAAGGTAGTGCTACACTCTATTCACTTTATCTTCTCACACAAGAGGAAGACGTTTGTCCAAGCACTTAGTTTTTTTCTGTAACTTTACTTGCATTTCCACTTTTAAATGAGAACAATGTTATCTTTTCCCACCCCTCCCCCAGTGTAAAGTAAGGTGCAAAGTGATGACTCCTCCTGACCAAATTAATAGTTAGCCCTCACAAACTCTTTTTTTTACTACACCCAAAGCCAACACAACTTTACACTGCTGTAACAGACTGCAATGGTCACCACTTAGAACTTGCTCAGTTCTGACACTTACCTGGAAGGAGTGTGTATGTACCAAGCTGATGCTTTGGCTCTCCTTGTTCTATGAAGGTTTGTCCATGAAAATTAACAACATGAATGTCTTTTGGCCCACCCATATTCAGCAAATGCCATCGGACCAGTTCACCTTCATACATTCTCAAGCCTTGCAAATTGTAGGTAATCCCATTAATGGCTGGAAAAAAAATACCGTTAGTAAGGAAAACTGATCACAAAACTGGTCTCTTGAAACACTAGAATGTGGTTATTAAAATCAGTAGAGTATTCAATTAAGTACTGCATTTAGGAAAACCACCACTTTTTGCAATTCAAAGTGATCACAGTTTGCTTGCAACACATGGCAGCCAGGAGAACAAGGAAGTGTAAGAGATCAGAGGGGAACACCAGGTCCAAAAGAAAGGACAGCTGTGAGCCAAGATACCTCCCCAACATCTTCCTCTCTACCCCAATAAAAACAATACTTGGCAAAATTAAATAAGTACCATAGAATTTGTGACACTGCTGCATTTCTTGGGTCTTGTCAGAACAAGGCCTTCTAGAACGTTTGTCAAAGTACCAGCTTTTCTCTTCATCAAAGACCATAAAAAGCAAGAAGAAGTCTCGGGTCGATGTTCTGCCTTTGTTTGATTTACTGAAGGTTCCTTTTTTACAGATCAGTATTGGCCCAATCAAGCCAGAATTAATATCTTTCTCCTAGAATTAAATAAATAAATAAATAAATAAAATCAGATGTAAAAGTGGATTTCCCAAAAGATCTTAAAAATCTATAACATTCTGTAGAAATGCATCAGGCCCTAAAAATTCAAAGCAGAGGCCAGAATTACTGTTGCCTTGTGTCTTGTCTTTCCTCTATTTATTCTACCAAAGAGTTTATCAATTTTAATTCTTTAACAGCTATATCCTCTTTTAACTGAGTGCAAGAGATTAAATGCTGCTTCCATTTTGATTTAACACCTTACCAGATTTAAATCAGAGTAGTAGATCCAGGATCGACAGGCCGCTCCTGGCTGCACAGGCCCTGACCGCCTGTTCGCGTACCACACATATATATAGCTGCTGTTTGGCTGAACTTCGTCATCATCTTTAAACCAAGCAGTAGATTCATCATCATAAATACTGCCCTCAGAGGACTTTTCATAGAAGAGTCCATGAGCATGGACAGAATATGGTCGAGATGCCAGATTCTTAAAATGAACCTAAAAAATGAAAAGATTCTGTTCAGCAACTTAAAGTCTCAACCAAAGTCCCCACACAATACATTCCCACAGCATCAAACCAGAGTCAAGATTTATAGATTATTAGAGGCTATGTTGCACATGGCAAAGCTGAGAGGGATAGCTTTTGACATCATCAGTACAGGTAGTTAATTAAAAAGTAGAAAGCATGAGTCTGACTCGCTGTATTCCACTGACTCTAGATTCATAGGACTTCTGCTGCTGCTCTTCAGACCTGGACATGCATAGTTAGAGTAAGCAGGGAGATGGGGATTTTCTACATCCTACACTTTGCTGTACAGTTGCAGTAAAGAAGGGCACAAAATTGTAACACCACACCTCTGCACATATCACTCTCACTGAAATCAGTGCCTCTCACTTGTCCCAGAGAAGCATGAAGATAGGGAGAATACAATTACCTCTCCTTAGAGAATGACACTCCCAAGCTAAAACAGCATCTTTGTCTTGCTCATGTTTTTAAATGTAGCTCCACCACATATTCCTGTTGCACACTACTCCTACTGAAATAAGCAGGCAAGAGTGAGATCTGCTCTCCCCAACCAAGTCCATCCCTTTATGTTGGAAGACTGGATGAAAAAGGAGGAATGAAGAGAAACTCTACAGTAATGTGTGCCCTAATGCAAATATACCATTGTATCACCAGGGATACAGTTCCTCTCCACCTGTACAGTTCCTCAACACCCCTGTTGTTTGTATTAGAACTAACCAACCTGAAGTTTTCAGAGGAAAAGATACTTCTGGAATATATACATTCATCTTGAATATAAATGTGATAATTTCTTTTAAAGAAATTAGGAAGCTCCCTTCGCATACAAAAATTAACACTTTCAATCTAATCTGTGTTTAAAAAAGCTTTTTTTTAAAAAAAATGTTAAACTTAAATATCACTTTACATAGACTGATAAGCTGGTATGTAATGTTGAGAAACATAGGAAAGAAAAACAGAAGTGAATTTGCCATGGGTAGGAGAGAAAGGATGTGTTTCAGAGAAACACGTCTTTGACCATGTATGCCCACAATGCAAATTCTAGCTTTGAAAACTGTTTCCCCCTCATAGTGATTTTTTTTTTTTTTTAAGGGTGGTATTTGTAGACCCATTCTTTGTCAAACTATAAGATCGTCATAAGAATCATATCATGCACACACATTCAGAGCATTGACCTACCAGGATAACATCATCTACTTCAGCCCGGATAACTGGCCCCAGGATGCCAAGGTGTTCTTGATATTCATCTTCATCCTGAACAGTTGTAAAGGTACTGTCTGTATAGCTTTGGAAAATCACTTTATATGTGGAGCCATCTTTACAGGTTTTGTCATTCATCATTGTACTGAAATAAAATCTCCAATTAAAAACCCATATGGAATCAGGAACAATAGCTTTGGTGAAATTTGAGAACTCATAGAGCAGTAATATTTTAGAATATAAATAGTGACACAAAAATGTCAGATGATTAAAAAACAAACAAAGCCACAACTTGCAATGTATAAGCAATTTAAGTTCTACAGCTGCATGTAAGATCCTTCAAAGATTTGGTCAGCTATTGCTGGAAAACTAGTCTCTGAAAACCCATCTGAGCTCTTTTCTTTTTTACTCTTAGCCTTGATAAACTGAATCAGGTCTTAGCTCAGTGTAGTGAGCCTACCACTCATACCCCACTGTCTCACAGATGTAAATTCTCTGGAAAACTAAAAAAAACACACTTTACGTTTTATTCTATCTGCATTTTGCAACATAAGATGTGCTTAAGGCAAAATAAACCTTCGGGATTCAAACAATTTAAAAAAAAATTAAATAGAATAATCCAAATGCTATTATCATTTACTATATAACTTGCCTTATTTTCAATTCTGAAAAAAAAAGTAGACACCTAACTGAAATGTAGTAGGAAGAAAGGCTGTTTTCCAGCTCTTCAACACACTGAGATGGTATATGCCATGGGCTCTGTTAATTTCACTGGAACTATGCACCTCATGCCAGCTGAGGATGAAACTCACTGGTGAGTTCTATATAGAGCTCTAGGCATAAGGATTTTGTTATTTGGCAAGTGTGTAAAGAAATAGCTTGTGGTTTCTGTAATTTTTGAAAGTGTCGTTTATATGGACTGAGAAGAGACAGAAGTAAATGAGAATACTGAAAGGGGGGTAATATTAAATGAAATGGAAAACTGAATGAAGAAATAATATGTATTTGGAGCTGAATTTTTTATAATGAAAATTTTCTTGCTCCTGTTTTTTGCTGCTTTTGATAAAAGCCTGAAGTTGTGGCAGTTTTGGTCTTGTTCAAGGGCCACAAAATTCAGCTTTTGGATTAAAAGTGACTAGAAATTCTACACATTGCAGGGTGAGCACTGATCCTAGTTTGCATGAACTATGATACTGAATTTTTAGTAGAGAGTTTCTCTCAAGTCACATATGCTTTTATCTGTGGCACAGTGGCCAGACTCCCTTGGCAAAATCTAAGGCAACCCTTCAACATCAGGGTTTCTGATCCAGTCACTGTCTGATTTCTCTAAACAGTAGGAACAATAAAGTAAAAATAAAGCTTCATGAGTTATTCCATTAAGTATAAGGCAGAGTCACCAGTGTAGTTAATCACTTTGCTTTTTTCATATATTTTTCAGTTCTGCAGCCTTGGAAAGTGCTATGATTCCATCTTATGGTAGAGAACTGAAGCACCAAAGCCACTACTAGTGCTGGAAACGGCGATTTCTTACTGCCCACAAGAAAATTCTGTATTATTAGATCAGTCAGTCCACTAAATTTCTGGAAAGATTGTACAAGGAGGTCTCCACTGTCTCTTTACTACAGAATCCAGGAATTCAAGGAGGAGCTAAAACAGGTAATTCAAGTATAACAAAACTAACTGGAAGTTTCCCAGTTGATCTCTTACAGTGGGTTTTTCAACTTCTGTTTTAAAGAGTGTTTTTAGTGAGTCTACAAAAGAGAGTAAAGAAAAAGAAAAAAAAAAAAGTGGTGTTGCTCTTGATTGTAATAAACTCTATGACATTCTAGGAAGGATCCTAGACTCCCATGGAGGGTACTGGAACAAAACATTGGAAATCACATTACAGTAAAACTGGAGAATACCGAAAGAGTGGGAGGGAAAACATAAAATAAAATAAAATGGAAAATCAAATTAAGTAGTAATATGTATTTGGAGATGAATTTTGTATAATGAAAATTATACAATCATAATTTAAATTTATGAGCATGTGAATCATTGTTCTGCTAGTATACATCAGGATGGTGTGCAAAACAAAAGCAAATGATTCAGCCAAACCTTTTTTTATATCCTGCATAGTTCCAGCAGATCTCTTTAGCTGCAATGTAGTATCTCCTCTCATTCCCTTTGCTACGCAGGTAATGCTCAGCAATATTTTCTGGGTCACGTTGTTTGTTGATATTCACTTTGGGGTCTGTTGTATACGGGTCATCAAAGTTTACATAATGGTATTCGTATTCACCACCTGATGTCTCCTCGCTGTAAGATCTTTCCGTAACATATTCATAGTCTCCATTTTCTTGGGGAAGACCAATAGTGATTGATGGCTTAAACTGCCGTGGGGTGAGTGTGTAATTTAGTGACTCTCCATGCCTGGCTCTACTCAGATCCCCTGTATGGTTGGTCTCACTGCAACATGGTAATGTTGTGTGGTTGGTCTCACCTGGAAACCGCATATGGCCAAACCCTGCTGTAGAATTGATGATTCCAGAAGGCTTTTTACTCCTTGGGTTCAGCATGGGAGTAATTTTTGGATATTCTTTTTTCTTCCTTCGGATCCTGATGAAAGTTCCAGAAGTACTCAAAGTATCATTCTTGTTACCCTCTTTTACTTTTATTGTTGGGTGCATGTGTCTCCCTTTCTGTTTTTCTCCCATTAGATGCGAGAACCCTTGATATGTCATCATATGCTTCTTATTTAGCAATGCTGTACCATTTCCACCATGATGATTTAATTTACCACTTACAGATCTATCTAGATTTGTCTCTAATCCCAGACTTTCCTTTGCAGACACCAAATTCCATTCTTCATTTGCAATTTTAGATGAGTATTTCCCAGCCCTGGGCAATGATGTTTCTAGTAAGTTCTTCACTAGTGCAGGGTTGGAATTAGGGCTTAAATTGACCAATGTATTACCTAATGAAACAGCATCGGCTTGTTTTTCCTTGGATTGCTTGGGTTCAGAGAGGTTGGGTGCATTAGATCCATCACCTACAGTGACATCCAAAGCAAGTGTCAAGTTAACTGCATTTTCCATCTTGGTTTCTTCCTCTTGCAGTTCATCATCATAATTGCTTGGGAGTTGTCCAGGTCCCATCATGTCCAAATCAGATGCATTCTCTGCATGATGCACAAAAGAAGGTTCACTCATCTCATCAAAAAACGAGCCATTTTTATTTCGTACGTGATTTAGAAGGGCTTTCATCTTTTGGACAGAGTAAAACTTAATGGCCAGTGAGTTTCGTCTTTCCCTTTTACTGTTAATGTTGTAATTTCCTGTTCCCATGTTTTCCTCTTCAAGTTTTTCTGAAAAAAATTCAGTGTCATTTCCATCAGTTGAAAGCTCTTCTGCAACATTCATTTGGCCTTCCCCATTGCTCAGCAAGTGTTCACCTGCAGACTTATTACTGTGATCTATTTCATACGTGCTTTGGCTTCTATTCTTAAATACCAAGTCAGTCTTTCCATCACTTATGCTAGCTAAAAATAAGTCCTCTTCTGCTGTAACTGATGGGTGATTTGATTGGAATGTTTCAGCCTCAACTCGGGGAAGAGGAACAATATAAGTTTCTAAGAACTTTGACATGTTTGTGGATTCACTGACATTTACAGCTGTCAGACCTGAGCCTGCTGCCCCTTCAGAACTTGTAGCATCAATGTCTTCATACTGTTCCCATGCCAGTGCTGTAAGGTTTTGTTTTTCTTCAACACTTGTTGTCTTTCTTGAGCTTCGGATGGAATAAAAAGAAGCCAGGTAATTTTGATAATCCAAATCTTCCTGATCATCTTCTTCTTCTTGTGTTTCCTCTTCAGTTGAGACAGAAGCAGCCTTCTTATCAGTCTTGGTGTAAGTGAATTCCACAACATCCAACACGTCATCTTCCTCATAGTCACATCTGGCATCTCTGAATCTCAGCCTCATGCCATAACTCATCTCTGGGGTGCCCCAGGATGCTAAAAGCCAAGTACCTGCAATTGAAATAAAAGCGTTTTTCTATTAAGGAGTACTTAGGAGAGTGAGCATTGTCTACCATGCAAGCAATCAGAGCAAGTTGCTGGGCTTGTTTCTACAGCACCTGCTGTAGCAGAGTGCTAATCCACATCTAGGATTTCTATGAGCTCTCATTGCCATTAAAAATAATAAATGTAAATAAGTAATAGCACATATAAAGAAATGCATCTAACAACATAATCTTCACAGATTAAGCTGTACCTAGGATCCAAGTCCAAACCTAACCTATGAAAGAGACAGATATGAACAAGAAAAACAATATAAAGGATTCTATGCTTAGGTCTGGATCTAAGATTGGGATCTTCAGAGAGAAAGTTTTAATTTGGTCTTGTTGTTAATGTTGTATGTATTGCCACACAGAATATTGTGAATAGAACAACTATGTCAACAAACATCTGTCAAACACAGTATTTTTAAAGCTTTTGAATGCATAGAAGATGATCTATACAATAATTTGAATTGCCAGTCTGGACACAAAACATAAATCTGAGGCATTTTAGATTAACTTAAAGATTTTAATAATTCCTCCAAAACCTAGAAGATAAGGTCTCCATCTGCAACTAGGATCTGCAGAGAACACGTTTTCCCTAAAAAGCATCAAATCAAGTTCTTTGCTTGTTACATCTTGCTTTTGTAACTAGCAAAAATTACAGAATAGACAGAATTAGAGCTTGAGAAAACATCAGCCTTCCTTTATTAGAAAGATTACATACATTTTTTTTCCTGTATTCAGAGGAAATAAGTTAGAAGTGTTAGAAGTGACCTGCATAGATTTCCTGATTACTATAACAACAGCAAATTTACAAAATAAAACATGTCCTAGGTGGAAAGAACAGATCATATACTAAAATTAACAAAAAGTACAATTTCATTACTGGGGAGATTTCCATAGTCTTGAACAATAGAAAAAAGTAAAACAAACCAAAAACCACTTTAACATACAGTAACAGTTTTAACTTATTTTAAGGCCTTGATGGCATTCATTCACTGGAAACAAGCTTTGGGTACCTAAAGAATTTATTTAAATATATAAAAGATTAATTGGACCACAAGGCCAAGGTGAGATGTAGATCCAATAACAACTAGCAGAACTTAACAGTTTGGGCTTATTTTAGCTAAGTCAGTATGAACATGTGGCAGAGTTGGGAATCATGCAGTGGAGTTGATACTGGATTGCTTCTGAGAATTGTATTAGAATTGCCTTAAAATGATCATTGCTAACCCCAAAAATAATTTTGAAGTGAGAACTAAAAACCAAACCCACAAAAACCCTAAAAAACCAAAAAAGCATCAGTGTAGCATACAATTATGCTACGAGCTAAGTCTGAATAGCCAACAAAGCTCCATTCACATCTTTTGCACTGGGGAGGGATTCAACATTTTCCAGCACTGTGTTTACCTGATCAGCTTTCTTTCCTATTTAGGTAAGTCCTTACAGACCAGATGTTAAAAAAAAAAAAATCTTAGAAAAGCTATCAAACACTACAGTTTTACCACTTACCAACATTGTCCATTTCCACTGTGACTGATTCTCCATTCATTGGGAAAAGGTTCAATACATCTTCATATTTCCCTTGATACAGAAAGGAGTGCCCAGAAAGGCGAACAGAGACAATCTCATCATGAGTGCCAACACTGGAGAAGTGCCACTGAACCACATTATCTTGGCAAAATCCAAGGATTTCACTGCTGTCAGACACATAGCCATTTATTGCTAAAAGGAAAATAAGAGGTCTTAATATATTTAGAGTAAGAATTCTAAAACCCCCTGTTCTTTCATGTTAGTCCACTGAAGTGGACTCACATTTGCACCTGGAAAGAGACTGGCACAAGACTGAAACCACAACAGTTGGAGATTCCAGCTCTGGAAATAGCATCTCTAAAGCAGCAGGGTTCTGCAGCAAAAGTAAATAACCCTTGCCTTTGCTTCAGGGTACAGAGCCAGCCTGGTCCCTAAAATATTGCACATATTTCTAATGTGCCACCTGACACAGTTAGAAGGTCAGTGACTCTCTAGAGAATTCTATGATTGCACTACGTCTGAGAACAAATAGTCACTGAATGCTGGAGGTGACATGAGCTTTCACAATATTCAGCTTGAGATCCCACTCACTGTGCATTACGTTCGAGTTATAGAACTTGGGATCATCTCTTTTAACACTGGCAGGATTGCTGCAGTAGTCCTTGATGTTATCTTCTATGTACCAGCTCTTATTTTCATCAAACACAGCAAACATTGCCTGCTGCTCCCCATCTGCCTTTTTCTGAAAGATAATGAACACAGCAGTTAGAATTTTTTTTTTTTTTTGAGCAGATACACACTAATGACACAATCTTACTCTCCTTCTTATGTAAGCAATACAAGCTTCATCAAAGTTGTGGTAAGCATGATGCAAAGGCTAAGTGAAAAGGAGCAACAGGTCAAGACTTCAAGGTCACAATCCTACTACTGCAACCAACCTGTGGCAGAGCACTGAGCGAGCCACTAGCACTGTTGATACACAGATGGTATATCACTGAGCTCTCTGTAAAAAGGGCCAGGCTTCTGGTTTGACCTAAGCACAAGCTTTTGACATTTTTTTTTCTCCTGAGTCTTTGCCAAGCAAGATTTCAATGGATAGCAAAGAGAAGCACTCTCCCAGAACTATCCCATGCTGTTTGGGTTGCTCTGGATTCAGCGATGCCTCAGATTGTCAGATGCTGTTGAGTTGTATCTATTACAGAAAGCTCCAAAGTCAAGCTGATCTTTTGTTGAGATGCTGAAAAGAAAAATCAGGATTTAATTCCTCTACTGCTGTGGACAGAGAACTGTTTCTTCAAGTCATTTCTTCAGAAGCTTATTGGTTTAATTGCTCTCTCCATAACAGTTCTCTCAGGGAAGCAAAACCAAATTCACTGTAGATCAAATAATATTATTTGAGCAAAATATGTCTCCAAGAGGTTATTAGACACATTACCTGAACTCCCTTTTGTGTCAGTGCTTCACTTTTACAAATCAGAAGTGGGCCAATCAGTCCAGAGGCTATATCTCTCTCAATATCTACTGCACTATGATACAGCCTGGTAATACATTGTGCATCCTGTGCAGTGGGCTGGTCTGTTCTAGAAATTTTCCATTCATAAGTGTATGTCTTCCCTGGTTCAATTCCTCTACTCTGGGTGCCATTGCCTAAAGAAAAATAAAGAATAGTAATGATACAAACTTAGAGCCAGGTCTTTACATCAGGCTGCACCTGTCAATGAAATAGGTGCAATTATGCCTTTTCAAGCTACCTCTGAGGTAACTGAGGTTAATCTAAAAATCACAAACAAGAACAGAAAACTAAGACAACTAAAAAAGGATATTGTCTGTGCTCTGCAGGTAGTACCTTGGTTTATTTATAAGGCAACACAACAGGTCAGCAGAAGCAGAACACAGAATTGAGGTGTCACAATCATGCACATTCCCAGTCACAGCATCTCCTTCAAAGAAATGAAACCAAACCACCCTGCAACACTCAGGGGTTTACAAAATGTAATTCACAAATTTCTTACTTGTGGAATCCAAAGGATAATCAGCTCCTTCTGCATCCTTTGAAAGTGTCACTCCATGGAAGTAAATGCTGTAGGGTCGACTGGCCTTGTTTTTGAACACAATCTATATTGATAGACAAATAAAAAAAAAAATTTAAAAAATCGTATTTAGCAAATCCTTGTCTGAATACACAACAGTTTCAACTACAGTAGAATTTGCCTGGTTTCATCCTGGGAAGTGCTGGAAAGACAAAGGGATGCCTTAAATATTGACTGATAATATAAACTCACAGACTAAATGCTCCTTGTACCCTGTTGCTGAACTTAACAGAGCCCACTGAATAAAGTTCAGCTTCTTATATTTGGTCTCTGGAAAAATCTAAAAACACCACTTGTTCTTCCAGATGCTAGACACACACTAACTACCTCAGAGAATATGAGGTTATTGACTAAAGCTCTTCAGAACCTTTATTATGGGAGAAGTCTACACAGATTTAAAATGACATCCTGTCCCAGATTTCAAGACCCAAATGGGATACAGGAGGAAGAGGCAAAACATCCTGCATACTCTTTATGAAACCAATCTCAGAGTCAGAAAGTCATGGTGGTAATGAAACAAAGGTCATGAAACTTTGTGAAATATCATTAAAAGAAAACAGAAAGACAAGTGGATGTGACAGCAGCACAAGCTTGTAATGCAAATGTTTTGTAGTATCTTTTCATAACTCCATAAAAACCATTTAATTATGAAAACTGTGATTGTCTAAAAAAAGCCAGAAAAAAAAGCCCATAACAACATAAAGAATGAGGGGTTCATGAAGTCTGGCTTCATATCTAAATCTCCAGAAGTCCACCTGGATCTAGCTTTTTCCATTTTGCACCCATGTCAATATATAAATATATTTCAAAGACTGTGAATAAAGTGTGTTTCCATTGTAAAGTAAGCATAATCACAGAAAATAGAGAATGCTGGAAAATTACAGCTAAATGTTGTCGCTCATGATCATACCTTTTAATAGGGCCAATATTTATAACACTGACAAAAAAAAAAACCCCAAAAACCCCAAACAACTCAAACTAATTATTTTGTATCTTTACCCAAAAGAAAATTATGCTATAGTATATATATACACCAAAATATATTTAAAATATATAAACAAATATATATTAATAAAATATATGAAAGGAAATTTCTGAATTTATGTTACTTACTTTGACTTTGTCATTGAGTTGAGCTCTGATAATAGGGCCCAAGATTCCAGTTTCCTTGGGACGAGGATTTTCCAGACGTTTAGTGAAACTGGCATCAGTATATTGCCTAAAAACAGCCTTTTTATACTTTTTACCTATGAGATTCGAGAAGTTGTCCAAGTGCTGCACTTTATAGTGTCTTAAAAAAAGGCAAAAGACAAATGATCAACAAATCTTGAATAATGACAGCTATTAGAATCAGATTTGGTACTCAAGCAACTGGTAGAAACTTGATTGCTTCAGAAAAAAAAAAATCCAAACCTAAACCAACCTAATGCTCTTCACCTCAAATTCTAACCTGAATTAGGTAAGAATGATTCGGAACATTATTTGTGTTTTATTATCACATATGACCAATTAGTATCAGAGCTTACATTTGAATTAATAGGGTATACATTCAAGAAGGAAATGAACAGCAGCAGCAGCATTTACATTTTCAAGGTCAGATAGCAGAAATCACTGTTCTCCTTTTATAAAGGCAGAGTTGAGCCCAGATAAAATAGTTTGCTTACAGAAGGAAAGACTCCATGAGAGACAGGAACAAATAACAATCCCAGTCAAGCACTATACAATAAGTAGTGGTACACTCAGGTTTAAAAACATTGGAATTGTTAAAGGTGAGAGCAAAGCTAGGATAAATACTGGGAAGCAACATAGAACAGCATGTTTGTCCTGGTCAGTTATGCTTTCAAAAGGACTACTGACCAGGAATAAACTCTGTAATTTGGAAAAAAAAAAAAAAAAGAGGAAAAATCAGAGCAGGTGGTTAAGTGATGCCATTTAGCTATTTGTTTATTTCAGTAGAATTCATGCCAAAAAATAATTTAGAAAATAGGCTTGTATGTTACTTAGGGCATTCCCTATATCATCTTTGTGTTTTGAGCTCCCCATTAGAAGAACAAGAAGGTGTCCATTTCAGGCTCCTTAGCAAAGAAAGTAATTGGTACACTAGTGAGAGTGCACTGGAGGGCCACCATGGTGTCTAAGGAGCACATGACACTGAAGCAAAAACTGTTTATTCAGACCTGCAAAGATGTGGCTAAGGGAGTATCTTATTTTTATCTTCAACTATCAACTATGGGAAATTACAGAGAAAACAGAACCAGACTGCTCTCATGGTGTAGAGATGAGATACATGCAACATGAGAAAGTCTGATTACACAGAAGGAAAAACTCTCTCACTGTGAAGTTTCAAAGGTGCCTAGAGGAGGAGTCGAGGAGTTCCCATCCTTGGAGACAATGAAAACTCAACTGGATAAGGTCCTGTGCAACTTATACACCGTGCTGTTGGTATCCCAGAGATCCTCTCCAATCTGAGTTGTTCTGTGATTTCATATTAACATTCCACATAATATTGTCAAAATAGCATTTTACCTATCAAGGCTGTCTGGAATATTTGGGGCATAATCCCAAGTAACTTCTTCTGCAGCAATGAAATATTCCCAGTTTTTGACCATAAGACGTTCTTTATAGGAGAGATGATTCTTCTTTACTTCTTTGTCCCCACAGTCTCTTATAGTAAGGTAACCATGCATTCCAGCTAATGAAGAAGAAAGAGTAGCACAGTGATTTTCCTTTGTATGAACCCCTACCACTCCAACTGCATTGCTCCTTTCTTTAGCTAAGGCTGCCAGCAAGAATTTGTTCATCTCACTGACATCTTTTCAGGCTTGAAAAGGCACATCCATGTAGACTATAGATAGGCTGGCACACTTCCAAGGAGCCCATATTAATCCAGTGGAATATAGCAGCTCTCTTAACTAGTCCTCTTTGAAAAGGCCAGCTGAACTGATAGAAAGCCATTCTTTTCCTGATTTGTTTGCTTGTGATTTTTTTTTTCCAAAACAAGTCTTCCAGCTCTTGCAAGAGATAGAATCCTCACATTCTCTACAAGAGAACTCATTGCTGAAAGATACCCACTTTCAAAAGATGAACAGTAAATATTAGCATATGAGTGACCCTTAGCTGGAAGTGCTCCATTTCTCAGGAAACAGGTGGCCCCTCACTCATTTTATAACAGTGCTAATTTAAACAGCTCACAGACTGAGACATTGGAGTACCAATTCACAGCAAGAAAGTTGCAGATAAGAACACCTTTTAGTTGATGGTGCATTTCTCATTGGAACAGAGTGCCCTGTGGTTTCTAAGTGAAATGACAGCCATCTGGAACACAGGAACTGTTTCATTGCAAAACAGCAGAAGTCATTTTGGACGTAAATGACAACTCTACAGTTGCCTAAAAAAATGATGTTTCCTTGCCTTGCAGGTGCTTTTGGACAAGAGAAGATATCAGCCACCTTCCTTCCTCACTCACTGTCATGTTTACAGTTGTTGATGACCCTCCCACTAGGTTAACAGCAGAAACTCGGCGATGCCTTTGCTCCATGGACTGCCCGTTGATATGAATTGAGAAAATTTCTGGCTTAGAACTCATGCCTATCAAATGCCAGCTAATGTTGTCATATGCACAAGCCTCTAAATCTGAAAGAGAAACAAGAGTAGAGTTCACAATAAAGGCAAATCATGCAAGTTCCCTATGTACACTACATCTGGAGTGAACCTTTGCTCAAAACATTAAAAAAAAGCCAACCAAACCCACAACAACCTAGGACTCCTTTAATCAGTTCTTGGAAAAACAGGAAGTTTCAGAAGCTTGTAAATAGAACAGACACCAAAATCCTGTATGTTAATGAAAAACAGGTTTTTAAATTTTACATACAAGTGGCAATGACTTACAGTGAGCTGGGAAAGCAGGAAGAAAATAAGTAGTTTTTTTTCAGAAAGCTGATCTGTCTTTGATGAAAAAAAAAATAAAAAGGAAAGAAAAATGTAAGGATCCAACTAAAGAATAAGGTTGTACCTAGTGGCAATAACTGCACTATCCCAAATTTGTTTAAAAAACCCTAAGACAGTCTTTTTTATTTGCTCAATGGACTGGACAGAGATATGATAATAGTTTGATATGTATTTGTATGATAACAGAGAACGAGAGGAAAACACTAGCAACAGAATAGCCCCATTACCACCTTCCTAGTCTTGCCACTTAATTGTCTAATTTAATGGTAACTGACTTTCCACTTCCAGGAAGTTCTTCATCTAGTATGTTCTATATGTTGTAAAACTAGCAGTTCATTTAACCACATGACTCTTCCCCCATCAGCTGAGTAAAAAAGTGAGGGATTTTTTTTTTTTTAAGTTAGTAATCCCATTCTTCAAGTAGAACTTTTCTTAGAAGTAGTTTTGTTCTTACAGCATTGTGGCATGACTTCTTTCAGCAGCACACATTCTCTTCTAGAATTTAGATAGAGCTTATAGACATGTTCTAAAAAAGCTCTATCCCATTTCTCCACATTCCTGTTCTCTTGCATAAAAAGTAAACAGAAGTAATATTCATCAATGTTCATTTCATTTCAAATAAGACTGAACAGTACCTGGTAATGTTCCATCAGCATAGCCATTAATTGTGTACTTGAGTGATGCTGATTTTTGCCAGCTCTTGCTTTCATCAAATACACCAAACATCAGTACATACTCCTTGTCAAAATGTTTCTGTGACCCATCCTCATTTAGGCTTCCTATGAAGGAGAAACAACAGAAATCCAATCCACAGCACTGTGAAGCTGCTGTGAAGAAACTTAACTCCATACCACCCTGAGCAAATACACTGGCATGCTGCACACCTACCACACGCAGTGCCAGTCAGAGAAACCCTGCTCAAAAACTTTAAAAATATGAATAGTTAGCTATTTGTCTTTGCTCTGGCTACAAACTTATGTTTAGATTGTCTCAAAGGTAGTGGTCAAACCAATCCATCTCTAAGTCATGTCCAACTGAAGCCCATAAAGTATAATTTGAGAAGTAATTGCAAAGCATTTGTTCAGATTAACTCCAGACTCCACCACAAAATGCACACATACACATGAACAGAAAGAAAAGCCAAGAAAATCAGGAAAATAGAAAAATCTAGTTAATACTACAAGCACTAGTTCTTAAATAAATCCATAAGGATCATAATTAATATTAATGCCACTCTTTTGAGTAGGTGTGTCCTGCAATGAAGTGGATATCTATCGGTGAGAAGAGTGCCCTTGTACAACCCACACAGAACCAGTTTTATGTTTACTCTCAGGAAAGCTTCAGGGTCCAAGTCCACTCAATCTGCAGACTATACAAAATATTTGACTCAAACTGAAGAGAAGGAGGATCAAGCTAAAATCAGAGCTTTCACTAAAAAGATAAAATATATATCTATATATATGGAAAAAAAAATGGAAAAAAAGAGGAAAATTAGAATTTAAAGGAATGGCAAGTAGTTTCAATAGCTTACACAGTGGTGTGGTGTTTCAAACTTCCTTAAAATGAGTGGTATATACCTAGCAGTTAGTTACAAGTCCTACACAACACCAGCTCATATTAGCTGAAAAAGATTTCAATGACTTGAACTGCTAAAATCCAGAGTCTCTGATCACATGCAAAGAAGTTGCTGAAGACTATAATCTATTCAAATTCAGCCATATTTTCAAGCGACTAGCAAAAGACACACTGGTCTGCAATTTCAGACTCTTCTTACAGAAGAGAGTGCTACAGCCTCTTGATCTAACAGCCTTTAAAAGGCATGAATTATTTCTTACCTTAATCTCTGGCAATGCTGAACTACTTGGAATGAAGCTTTAAAAAAATGTTTATTATAAGATAGGACATTTGAGGTCATGCATTCAGCAATTAAGCAGATGAAAATGCAACCAGTGCAGGCAAAGCCTCAACACTTGGGCAGGGGGGTTGGACTAGATGATCTTCTAGGTCCCTTCCAACCCCTAATATCTATGAATCTATGAAACACTGTGCCAGCACTGTTAAGCAATAGCTACATGTGTGTATTAGCAACACTATGATGGATCTGCCTGAAACCTGGCATTTAAGAACTTTAATAACTAAAAGAAAGGCAGTGAAAATCATTTACTTTACACTGCATGTAAAGATGTGAAAAGGAAAACACTATGTCTTTCCTTATTACCATGCAATCCTAACTTTAAGAAATGAAACTATATTACCTTACAGTAGTCTTAAACCATTTCATTACCTTCCTTACATATAAGCAGCGCTCCAATCAGACCAGAGTTAAAATCCATTATCATGTTCTCATGAGAATAATATGCATAAGTAAGACAAGGAAGGTCAGCTTCTTTTGGACCAGCTTCTTCTGTTATATCCCACACGTATGTGTGGACCTGGCCTGGAAGTACAGCATCATCTCGTTTTTCTGTGGATGATGTTCTGTCATCATACAGGGAGCCTGCAAAGATAGTCAGCAGAGTGGCATGAAGAAAAAGAGGAATTAAAGCACTTGGAATATCCTCCTACAATCAGTTCCAAGAGCCTGGTTTGTTTTCTGCCTATATGAAACTTTATCTTACAAGAGATAGGTCTCAAATCCAACCACACTGTGGACAGTAGCATAGGGGAGAGTAGCTATTCCACCATCCTGTTTTTAGGAAATCTTTAATTTGGGCAGGGGCAATCCAAGAAGCACAGGCAATTAAACTCAAATCTGTGCTAGTCTGGATATTTAACCTTCAGTTTGCTCATAGTTTATGATCTACTTTTGCTAGTCTCATGAGGGTTCCAGGAGCAAAACACCACAAAGCTAAGCATGAAATGCTGAGTATCAAAACAACACGATCACCACTGTCAACTGACTTCACCAATAATGCCTTGATGTGAACTACTGCAATGCACTGAAAAAGTTTAAGATATGTATTTAAGAGTTTACGTGTCCTGAAATATTTTGTAATTACATGGGGGTTGGACAAAGTGACCTCCAGAGGTGCCTTTTGACCTCAACCACTCTATGGTTCTGTGAAACACCATTAGCACTTAGGCAGCAAAACCATGCATGTCAGATGACTCTGGTAGTCCTAGTGTTACACTGGTGAAAAAGAAAGGAGCCAACAATGGCTGTAAAGTTTTAATCCAGGATCAACAGATATTTATGTTACATATATCCTCAAATATTAGTCTGGGCCTTTCAATATTTCATGCAGCAGTCTAGAAGGAAATGACCAAAAAAAAAGAGTTTTCATAGTTATTTACCTTCAGCATTTTTGTTGTAAAGTATCCCTTGGGGATGAATGCTGACTGGCTTGTCAGCCTTATTCTGAAGGTGAACTACTAAAGTATCTCCCACTTCAGCACGCAAAGTTGGTCCCATAAGTCCTGTAGTTATTCAAAATAGAGGAAAGGAGGAAAGGGTGAGCAAAATAGTATGTTTAGTGAAACAGAGTTCTCTCCCAGATAAGGGAATGTAAACTCTCAAAATACTAGTTGCAAAATTAATACAGGCAAAGAATGTAATACCATTGCAATTAAGATTTACATGTAAAATGGCATGTGGGTATTTAAAACCTGCAACTTAGTCAAGAATGTTATAAATTGTATATCTGGCAACTAGAATTAAAAAAAAAAACAAAACAGGAAAATGGTAGACAGAAAAAAAAATATTTCCAGATACAGAAATTTATGAAAAAGTTCATGTTGAAGATTATTGGGAATTTTAAGGAATCTTTCACATACAATTAAAAAAATTTAGGAAGGCATTTATTTTAAAATGTAATACTTCAGAGAAAGTAATTCAAGCACATTTCTTTAAATAGCATTCTCAATGCCAGAAGTCACAGAACAAAACTCCAAAATGTTATTTTAAAAAATAATCAGTTCATGTTGAAAATTTCTTGATGCATAGCTTGCAGAAGTTTAAGAGGGGCTTGTATCCCTGCTCCCAGTGTTGTCAAAATAAGCAATGGTAGAAACCTGTAAGACAACCTCTGGCTTGTTAGTCTCTTTCTTTGTCATTTTAATTTTGTAAATTTCTTTCTTTGAAAAAAAAAAAAAAAGGAAGCAGCATCAGAAAACACAGGAGAACAAACAAGAATCAGAACATAGACGAGTCTCACAAGGCAACATGAGACAATTTTGTATCACCAGCCTCACACATACTTGATTTGAAAAATAAATCTGAACGTATTAAGCTAGTTTATCTATTAGTATGAAGTGTAGGCAGACTATGTATGTTCACTGCATAAGTATCAGAACACAAGTACCATACTTATGTATGGCATAAGAATTTGCCTCTCATCTATTTAAAGTGTTTTCAAGCAGTAAGAGATACAAAGTCAAGGGGAAAACTTTCACAACTAACCTCACAATTTTTCTTTTCCTTTCCACTGATGTATTAAAAACATATTTAGCCTCAGATCTTAAGCTCCCTCTATGTGAATTTATAATGTCACCACTGGGACTGTGCTATACAAGCCTATGGGAAGTCTCAACAGGTGCTGAAAACAACCAACCTTGCACTGTGCAATAACCTGGAAGACAGTACTGAGCCCTGACCTCTGAAAATGCAGCCTCTCTACAGCCCTTGGAAGCCTAGTGCTCTGTAGAAACCTCCTGTGCATATTTAGTTTATGTGGAAAAAAAATAAAATTACACAAACAGAAGCTTGTTTAACTTGTTGCTGGCTTTATAACAAGGAACAAACAACACTGTTCAGAACATTTCCTCTCTGTTTACCTGCAAATATATTTGCTGGCTTTTCTTTTTTAAAATCCACTTCATATTCTCTGTAAGAAATTTTCTTAAACACAGGATCTGAATGCTCCAATCTAAAACCAGAAGAGGTACAAAAAAAGTCAAAAGATTGAAGATTTCAAGAAATGCCACTGCTGTTTAATGGTTATCTCAGAAAATGAATCCTAGAATTACACGTATTACTTCCACATTTTTTTGAAGGCAAGGCATACAATTCAACTCTTCCCATCTTCCTGTTATTCGGTGGTTATGATATTCCTGAGATAGGCCATTTCATATTAGACACTCAAATACAGTACATAGCCCAGTTTACCATGATTTTGCTCTTTCTGTGAGCCCTTTTGATTCTGCAATGAAGAGGTCTAATTACATTTAAGACACAAAAGATGTCTTGACCATGCTTAACCTAGAAAGCACCTGATGAAACAGTGATTAAAACCTGAATTTCTCTGTACTCAGCCCAATGCTTCAGCTCCAAGTCACAGCATAGACTCTACAGGAGCATTTGCTGGGAAAGTTGCACATCCAGACATGCTCAGTCCAGTAGGTTCCTCCAGAGCATTGATGAGAACTTCCTAATGCAGATGTTGGAGGAGC